>JAJOZX010000990.1:60000-270000 GCA_023014485.1 Bathynomus jamesi | reverse complement strand
ATACAGAAGGTTGAAAAAAGTAAATAAACACCATAATGATTGTCCTCAAGAACAAATGGCAAACCTTATCAATGGAGTGCCAGAACGTGTGTCCCTCTTACATAATGGAAAAGGGGAAGTAACACGATTCTAAATATATTCATTCAATAAATCTGTTATTATTTATTCACTTTTATTTATTATCAAATCAAAAAGTATGGAAAAACCCGAAGGTGGTGTCTATTTACTTTTGTCCACCCTCCGTACATCGTTTGTCAGCGAATACTTTTTAAAACATTTTATTCAGTGAATAACTTCTAAAGATGCGATGTCCGATATTACTATTCGTTACGGATAAAGTATTAAATTTAATTAACAGTGAAGACGAAACTTCCTTATAAAAGAGGAGGGGGGGGGGGGCATTTTTGGGGGCGCTCGCCCTTCGTCCCTTCTTGCTACGTAAAAAAAATCCTTTCTTTATTTGTATTCTTATCACGATCACGGCCGGATTACCCATTTATGAGGTAGGGTGGCGCGTTTTTGACGGGCATTCGCCCTTGGCCCCGCCTTCCTGGTTAAAAGCAAAATAGAAAGGAAGAAGGAAGCTTTTGAGTAAACAAGAACAGACCAAGAGGTGAAAAGTGGACAAATTAATTCAAAGTTTGTAATCAAGTAAAAGTAATATTATTTGCTTTGAAAAGTAACTGAATTAAAAGTAGAATTATTTAGTAAGAGTTAAATGGAGTTGTTTGCAAAAGTAATTGAAAGTAGAAAGTACTTTTTTGGCTTTACGTATGTGTATATTGTATTGCGAAATATACACGTATCATCACCAATCATATTATTTACTAAATACAATCATATTTGTCGAATACAGCCATAGAAACAATAGCATTAAGCGTTAGAAATCTAGAAGAGGAAGAGCCATTGTTATCCTGAAGGGATATGATGTCTAGACTGATTAATGCAGTATTGCTTGTTAAATTAGGTTAAGGTGTACAGGGATATTTAAAATGATTCATCCGATTTCAACTGAGAATACTTCCGTACCTATCAACCGTGCATCAACTAGGCATACACCACATGAAAGAGGAAATCTTTGAGTTTTACAAGATCACCGCGAGAGGGCTCCAAAGTCACGCCTTGGCCTAGCCTAGCAACAAACAGTCAGTGTGAAAATGGTGTCCGCACAGCAGAAGGCGTTTTGTGTGTTGCAGTTTTCGAGCTGTAAATCGGTCGCCGGATCTTACACCGTGCGACTTCTTCCTTTGGGGTATGTTAAGGATACTGTGTACGTGCCACCGTTGCCCACATCTTTGGATGAGCTCCGAACTCGCATTGTTACTGCCGTAACGGACATGCTGGAGTGAGTGTGGGAGGAATTCGACTATCGTGTCGACGTTGGTCGTGTAACTAGAGGAAGTCACATAGAGCATTTATGAGGTGAGAGACAAAATTTAGACAGTATTTCTTTTGGTTGATGTATCACAAATCACTCTGTATTTGTAACATTAAAAAATATTCTCATTTGAAATAAGGTGAATCAATTTGAATAGCCCTGTATATATACAAAGGTGGGCACCCGGGCCTCATAAAGGACCGACGGTCCCGGTCCCGGTCCTTGCCTCAAACTGGACCGACGGTCCCGGTCACGGTCCTTTCTGAAGATAGGACCTAGGAACGACTCGGTCCTCGGTCCTTATATATAATCTAAGTGAAAAATTTGATTAAAATGAAAAATGAAATTAAAGACACCGGAAATCTTTAATTTTATTAACGTAAATTATAATTAATACAATACATAAATGATGAAAAAAAGTTATTAAGTTAAATGCTTGAGTTTCCCTTCAAGAAGACTAGCATTTCAAAATGGCTGTCACTGAGCCCTGACCTTTTCGGCTTGAGGACGTCCTTCCCCAAAGAGAAGAGCCTCTCCACGGCGGCACTGGATGGGATAGGCGTGTTAAACTTGATGAACAAGTTTCAGTTCAGTCTCAGTCTCTTTCTGAGTCTTCTGGAGGAAACGATCCATCTTCTTTAGAACGTCAAATAATCACTAAACACACTAAAATCACTAAAAAAGACCGTCCGGAATTGCTTAAAAATGGACCGTCGCTCCTCATTTCGGTCCTCACTGAGAAAAGGACCGACTTTCCCGCTCACGGTCCTTAAAAAGGACCGAGTTCCTGGAACTCGGTCCTGCCCACCTTTGTATATATATATATCCATCTCATAATTGTAAAGTTAGTGAAAAATTGTAATTTATTTTGGAGCTAACTTTTTCGGCTCTTGTGGCATCATTTTTTGAATACTGTCAGTTTCTTTTCTACTCTTTTGTTGGAAGTGGCACTAATAGGAGGTGGTCTTATAGAGAGCTCTCTTGCAATTCAGTCTGGTAGTCTAGATACAGGCTTGTTGCATCGTGCAAGTTTGATTTTGTTGTTGGTGCAAGGTTTAGAAAGAAGACCACAAATAATACTCCCTTTTTTTATTTATGCTAAGCGAGACAAAGTAGGTCCGCGTCTAGTTCACAATCCTGAGGTAAGACCAAATAGGACCCCAGGTCCCTAGAGTCTGTTTTAGTCTAACTTAACTTAAGGTTGCCCATTCGAGGCTCAGCTGGGATTCCGAACCCAATCAAGGAGTAAAAATAACATTAAGAAACGTATTAACTGAGCCATCAAACAACTCTGAACTTCAGAACTTTTCAGCATTAATTGTGACAAACAGTTGATTTTCAAAATTTTTGTCACTAATACGAGATCTTCGAGATTGGCTCAAATTTGTGGCGCCAAACATCGGACAAGGTGGTTAGTATTAGCAGAGCTGTGCACGCTAACTGATAAATATAGCGCCGCTAACGCTAACACTAATGCACATAAATTCTAGCGCCGCTAATGCTAACAGTTTTTAAAATTAGCGGCGTTACCGCTAACGCTAATTTTGGCGCTAATTTTTATGAAATGTATAGCTAAGTACTATTTTTTAATAATAATAATGCATTTGTATATATTTATATGTGTTTGCTATTTGTTATTATCTTGTATAGTGTCAAATGGGAACAAAATTATATCTTTAAAATGATTATTGGGTATTCAAGAAAATTGCGTAATTTGATATTTATAATTAAACTTATTTATTGGAAAGACATTTTCCTCCTTTACATACTCAGTTCAGGAAACTGTTTATTATTATACATTCTGCCTTCAGCATTAGGCACAAAAAGCAACGTAAATAGAGAATACCATTCTAAGACTATTCATTTTAATTTATATTAGCGCTTAGCGGTTTGCGCCTAACATTGCCTAAAAATGTAGCGGCGCTATCTGTTCCGCTAACTATTTTGAAAAATAGGCCAGCTAATGGATGCGCTAATAATTAAATAGCGTCGCTAATTAGCGCCGCTAGGCACAGCTCTGAGTATTAGTATAATAACGTAACCCTGCGAGAGTTTGTTTAAACATCACACCTATACTGGGTCCTCCTCCCACTTTAGAGAGACGTCTCTGGTTCCATTGTGCCCCACATAGCACGATCAACCATCGAACAACTCATTTTTGATCACTTGCCTCATAAACACCCATAAGTAAGAGACTCTTGAATTCACCGTAGCAACAAATGAGTGATCACCCACGAAACACTTTCATTCTCCATAAGGGACAAGTACACGGGGATAGATATAGGGACCTCCCATTGATATTCCTCTCCGGAAAGAGATTTTTCTCTATTCTCGTGGTGGCACAACATCGCGAAGTATTAACGACTGAGTACATCACTTGTCACATAAACACCTTTGTAGTGAACTTACGTTGTTTATCTATCTTACTTTTCTTTACTCTTACGTTTATTATCACTCTTTCTACTAATTTACAATGATTTATGAATTCTATAACCGGGTAGACGGATAGCATGGCCCGCCAGTGAAACATAGAACGAACAAAGCGAGGGAGGAGAGAAATTACAAACGATTATAACTATTTTCTGATTTTTATTGATGTTTGAACGATGAACAGGACGGGGAGAAGCGAACGGGCAATTTATCATTAGAATTTGAACGAGTTTTGCCAAATAGTATTTTATATTTCAAACGATTTCATTTTACAAATCTTAATTTCATACAATTTTAATTAGTTTATTATACTCTAAAAAACATTAAATTTTTTATTAAAAAAACAATACACGACCCCACCCCCAAAAAAAAAATTACACGGAACCTTTCACGGCGGGAGACCCAAGTTGAAACTCGGCGACTTTCAAAGAGCTGGCAGACGCATACACATGACAGACATCCAATTACAGAAAACACGCTCACACACTTGTCTGCCTCGTTAATAGACTAGATAAGTTTTTTGTAGAAATACATAATTTCCTAATGAACAAAAAAAAGCATGCATGGATTAGATGAGGTAAGGTTGCGTTTGTGCCATCCCTATTTCTTTTTTTCCTTTTCCTTCTCTTGGGTGGCTGGGTGCATGTGAAGGGTGAGGGCATGATGTGGAAAATCTGATTTCCTTTCTCAATTCCTTTTGCAACCCCTTTCCTGTAGAAGCATTTCATCACCTTGCCGGCATTATGGCTTTGCGCGTACATGGGTGTAGACATGAAGAGTTTGCCTAATCCTTTTGGGGCTAGCCTGAAGTGGGCCATGGGGGTCTTCATTGGCCTGATACCTAGGTAAATAGAGCTGCAAGTATTTTGTATAAAATCAAAACATATGTTGGAGGTTTTTGTGATGATATCAAGTAGCTGATATACGATTAACACAAATATATTACAGTAAACCTCGTCCAACGCGGGGGTTAGGTTCCTCGAGAACGGCGCGTTAGGTAAATCCACGTTGGACAAACTTAATTCCTTATGGGATTAATGGGGATACGTGAACGCGGCCGCGTAAAGTCTCCCATTAATACTTAGATATGTAGATTTTTTCAGAGCTGGGCACTTGCGTTTTTTTGCGCGTTTTTTTGCGGTACTGCGGTACTGCGGTACTACTACCGCACTACCAAACCGGTACCGCATAACGCAGTACCGCAAAGGATCGCTGAAAGTACAGCAGTACCGCTACCGCATTCAAATTTCCCGCGGTACTTTCCGCGGTACCGACCAACACGGTAGTACCGCAGTACCGCAAAAAAACCGCAAGTGCCCAGCTCTGGATTTTTTATTCACACATAAATGAATTTCCCTACCTATATTGTATATGAAATAAGAACGTAATAAAATCATAAACATAATGATATTTACATATGATAAATAAAAATATATTAACTGAAAATAGTACCTATCTTTTCTTCACTCTTTCGGATGGTGCGTATGGTAGACTCATTCACGTGATACTCGCGGCCAAGTGATGTTATGCTCATACCACCACGCAACTTATGTAGAATCTTTATTTTTTCGTCTAATGTCATAACCTTACGACTTTTCTTCTCTTCACTATCACTCGCAGATGCTTTACGTTTTGGTGCCATACTGCTGTCTAAGGGTAATAGTAAAACAACGGCAAAATATGACAAAAACAATCCAACACAACTTCACTGAACGTAACGCGTTAGCGGGACTGAGACAAAGGGTGATACGAGGGGTGACACGAGAGGGAGGGAGATGCGAGGGGTGACACGAGAGGGAGGGAGATGCGGGAGTGTTGGAGAGTGTAGGAGAAAACGCTAGAGCGCGCATTGGCACGCGTACAGTACTACTGTATTAGAGCGTATTTGGCGGACCGTGTAAAATCAAATTTTCCGCTTTCGGCAAATAATTGTTCGCATTTATTTTTCCATGTATAAGCAAATTCGCGCTGGACAAACACGCGTTGGACGAGGATTTACTGTATTACGTTACTTTATACACCGGTATTCTCTAGTGTACGATTTTTATGTGTGCGTAACGTAGTAATTGTTGAGCGAGTTTATATATTTTCCCCTTTCCTGTAAAATTTTCTTGGCTACTTTTCCAGGGTCAAGGTATTTTCTTCAACCTTTTTCCGTACCCGCCCGTGGCGGGGGGGGGGCAGCGGAAGGTGGGGAGAGAGCCGTATGCTTTTATATCTAGTTTTCTACTACTGCTAGAATAGTTAAAAAATGTACTAGTTTAAAAACAGGAACCTCCCCGATTGGACCAAAAGGTCTTTGAGGCTTCCTCTTGTCCTTGTAACTCCTTGTGACTCCTTATAAATTATCTAACCCTATATTTTGTCGTGGAATTTTGCAAAATATTAATTTTAAGCGAGCTAATCAGAAGAAAGAAAATATTTTTACAGAGGAAGGAATATATTTTTACACCTTATATCTGATACTATTTTGTTGTAATATATATATAATAATAATAATAATAATAATAATAATAATAATAATAAAAAAATTAAGGCATATGATAGAGTGAACCACAATATTTTATTTAAAAACTAAGGCAGGAAGGTTCCCATGTACATATTAAATTTATTGAAATTTTGGTATTCCCACCAATCTTTTAATCGTTAGGTGGGGCAATGTACTATCCCAGGGATGGCGAACTTTTTAACAGTCGCGTGCCAAAAAAAACATGTAAATCATAAAAAAAATTCGCGTGCCCACCAAAGTTTATATATATTACACAAAATTATAAACATTAAGTCTATTAGTTTATACTCATTATTGCAACGTTATTGCATTTTGCTTAGGCGTGCCATGAAAATTTGATCGCGTGCCCAAATGGGCACGGGTGCCATAGGTTCGCCACCACTGTACTATCCGAATGTTTTGACTCCTCTTGCGGGGTGAGACAAGGCTCCTTGCTCTCCCCTATGCTGTTTGATGTGTATATTGACGGATTAATTGCCTTACTTAATGAGGCAACAGTGGGATGTTGTATAGATAACACAAGGATAAATAACTTAATAAATGCAAAAAACTTCTTTTTCTAAGTGAAGGTCAAAATATGATAATAAAAACCCACTCTAATAGACAGAGTTTATTTCCACAACAGTTTCGATGCCCACTGGCATCCCGTTCCACCGACCCTTCTGGGGTCGGGGGAACGGTCCTCAAAGGGAATGGTCCTCTAGTCTCTTCAAAATTAGGGACGACAAACTTTGGCCACTGGACTCCTCTGCCTCCAGGAACCCCATAAAATGTTCCTTTACTTGGGGTTTATCATCCAGTGAAACAATCCTGATTATCACTGACATTTTTTCTGTATGACTAACATCTGGGGTGCAATCTAAAATGATAGAAAAGTACTTTGATTGCTTGATCTCCTGCACCATTGTATGAATGATCTTGGTACTGATGGAGTCAATCAGTTCGTTTTGAATGTGTTTTCCCATATAGCTAGGCTGACCATATTTCCTTGAGACAAAAACGGGACATTGGGATGGCAAAAAAGGGACGGGGTTATGTAATATTCTGTATTCATGAAAAAGTAAGTACATAAACCGGGACAAAATTGACATTTTTATTAAAACGACGGGACGGCCAGGAAATATAAAACAAACGGTCCTGTCCCGTTCAAAACGGTACGTATGGTCAGCCTACATATAGCTGGTGTGACTTGCTAATCCACTTTCCACCCTGTGAATATGATCTTTCATTACTTGCAGGGGCGTACCTAAAGTATTTGGCACCCGGGGCAGATCCTTCTTTTGGCACCCCCCATAAATAATTTTAAAATTTAAACACACAGAAAAATATATTATGTTTGCAAGTAGATTTTTAAACAGTACAGTACTGTCATAAGCAAATTGGAAATAAGAAAAATGCAGGACATAAAAAATTCAGTGAACAGGTAATACTGCATTTTATTCTATATAAAAAACAGGAAATCCAGTCTCAACGCTCAGCCTATTCTTCAAAGGTAAATAGAAAGGATTCACAGTCTCTGCTTTCGAGCCTTAATTTCTGCAAATTGATCAATGACCTCATCAAAATTCACCTTCTTTGCATATTCATGTTCAATTGAAAGTAAAACCAGATTTGTCAATCTTGTCTGACTCATGGTCGAGCGAAAGAAATTTTTTATCAATTTCAATTTGGAAAAACTTCTTTCACATGAAGCAATAGACACAGTCAAAAAGAATCTCAAGCACAGTGACAAGCTTGGCAAAAATTCACAAAAATCCCATTTCACAATAAACTCCAGAAACTGCAATGCTGTCCATTTCTTTGCCTCTTCAACGCTGATTTTGGCAGCTTCCAAATGCCTCCGAAGTCGTCCAATTTCCACACTGATATCTTCATCAGAGAATTCATCGAAAATCTGAGTCAAATTTGGAATATACTTCCGAAGTTCTTCTTCTGTTGCAACAACCAAAGTGTTTGGCTGAATAACAGCGAAGATTGACAGAATTTGTTCCATTGCCTTAGAACGAATCTCCAATTCTTGATGAAAGCGATCAAGACATTCAAACATAGCCCGTTTTACTTCCTCTGGCAATGTGAGACCAGCATCCTTTGCCATCTCTCCTGGCATCCTTTTTCGGAGCTTTACTCTCCCTCTTCTCTCCATAGAAATGTCCATTTCCTCACACTTTGTAGTTGCATAATGAATGGCCCTCTCCACAATTTCATTGCACTGATCTTCAAGAAACAGTTTTAGAGCTTGGAGCTTCACAACGCACTTTTCAAGGCTGATTCCAACTGTTTGCAAATACTTTTGTGTGAGATTAATTTCTTCCAGGACTTCACACCAGAAAGAAAGGTAACTCAAACAAGAGAAATCACATACAGCAGATAGCAAAATCTGAGCTGATCCTCTTGTGTCCACTATGAAATAAAAATTTATTTTATAGTGGAAATTAACATTAAGTTGTTGTAATAGTTTGAACATTTAAATTTTTTTTTCTTACTTTGGCGAATTTTTCATTTGATTTGAAAACTTGTACTGGTATTTCAACTCTCCCGATGACATCCCCTCCTGGCTGTCACCCGGGGCGGACCGCCCCCCCTCGCACCCCCCTACGCCACTGATTACTTGGTCAAATTTTGCCATGAGCTCAACCTCTTTTAAGAAGTTCCCGTTTGATGGCGTGTGCAGTGTTTCTGTATGTCTCCTCATTGCCATATTCTTCACTGCCAAAGACTGTACTATGGCAAACAGCCGCACCAGAACATCTCTTCACCGCTTCCTCTCAGCCTCAAGGAGTGCCATCTCCTTTTTGTCAATGGTTTCTCCTTTTATAATCAGCACCTCCATTTCTTTCTATGTTGTCAAATTTTTTAAGTGTTCTGGCGTGTTTTCATGAGAATTGAGCAAGGTGGTTGCATTCTTCCAGTCATTAAGTCCTCCCTTTATTAAAGAAAAGTCTTTTGTCGAGAACAGCTTGCAGCAGAAGCAGAAGAGGCTGTTGTTTTTCGGTGAATACATCAGTCAACTTCTCTTCATTTTCTCTCCGCTTACCAAGATTCTATTGATTTGAAGTATTGGTGGTGGCATTTTTTTTCATCCTCTCTCCTAGGAAAGATGAAGTCAGTTGTTACCTGGTATGGTCCTCGCCTAACAAATTCTGTCCTCATTTATCATTCCGGACAGAAGGCCATTCAGCACGATCAATTGGTTCTGCATCTGTCTATCACCAAGGATAAATATCTATCTCCAACCGGGGTTGGTGAGACCGTGAGTTAGTAAATTTCTCGAGCCCTGGACTGGAGCCTGTTTGATAAAAAACAAAAAACGGGCGTGCTGTGTCGCCCCCGCCACCAATTGGCGCCCTAGGCGGCCGCCTATATCGCCTATGCCCAGGACCACCACTGCTTAGTCATGATATTGCTATGCTTGAAGGTGTGCAACGTAGGGCAACCAAGCTTATCCCTACCTAAGAAGATTGGAATACAGGGATAGATTAAAGGAATTAGGTATTTTTAGTTTTGAGAGACGTTGTATGAGGGAAGATATGATACAGATGTTCAAAATGTCATAACTTTGTTATTTTCTAATATTTTCAAAATGATACATAGTTGCTTGCACCATTTTTTCTGCTCTATCGATTGATATATATTTCGTTACTGTAGCATGTTTCATGGCAATGCGGGTGTCCTGTAAAGTTTTACCGCCATATGATGTAGTAAACAGTAACTCATTAGTTAATTTTAAGAAAAATTTGGTAATTATGTAGCAAATGACATGGTCTGAAGTTGGAACAAAAAATACATTTTTCTAGTGTATTTTGGTGTGCTCTGTTCAAATATAACCTTCATTTCCTGTGCAAATGGAAAGCAATATGATTATTTGTACATTACTTCGGAGTCGTATTTCTTCATTTCTGGTCATGTGAATAGCAATATATTAACCAAAAATTATGAAAACTAACTAAACCTAACCTAAACTAACTAAACTTAACGCTAACAAGGGGGCTCCGCCCACTTGACCGCCGCTAATAACCTAAACTTCGTTCCTGATATGACGAAATATGACTCCGAAATAATGTAAACAAATTCTTATTTCTTTACATTTGCGCAGGAAATGAAAGTTATGTTTGAACAAAGCACACCAAAATACACTAGAAAAATGTATTTTAAGGAAAGATATAAGGCCTAATAGATAAACTAACCTTGGATTATTCTGTGGGTGGATAGAGAAGGCCAAAACGTTCAATTGCCGTAAGGTAGGACAACTCACACCCTTCGCACAACAACATCATACAAAAGTGATCTGTTACGTTCGGACTGAAAGACATGTGAACGGCGCATAGAAAATGACGTTATCACTATTTCCCTGTACAAATAGCACAAAATTATACTCGTCGGACCAAAAATGAGTGTATTTATATATATATTATTAGTATCATAATTTTCACCATTAATATGCATTTGCACAAAAAATGAGTGACAAATTTGAATAAAGCAACTAAAACTACCTCATAAAAAGTTATTTTGATTTACAGGTCCAGCCCATGTTATTTAAAATATATTAACCAAAAGATATTATTATTAAAAAATGTAGCTCATGACTTGGATTATCTCGATAGGCCCGAGTGGCTTCATGTTTTCCATATGAAATATAATGTAATGTGAGCTACTTTGAGTAGGGCGTAGGCAGCTGTAACTGAAGTAGGCCTAGGGTAATTTTGTATTGGTTATAGGGTAAAGGCAAAATGAGAAGAGGACCGGGTACGCTGAGTTAGGCCCTTAAGTAAATTGAAGCAATTCATTCTCAAACAATTAGGCTTGCTTTATTTAACTTTCATTTTAAAGCCTGATTAATAATTCAGTATTCCATCTTGACCTGTTGGGTCTATTAAATAAAGACTTAGCAACACTAGCGCTGCTTAGACAATCTAACTACAGGGATAAAAATATTAGAAAGTACTTTGGCCTAGGCAACTTTTATGAAAGAAGTTTAGAAATTAGGCCAATGGCATATCCTATTTTAGCGTCCAAAATTATTCAACCAACCAAAAATAAACGGCACTCCAACACTTTCAAATTCCTTGTTTATGTTAATTAGGTCATGTTAATTAATTGACTGCCCGGGAAGGTCAACTGTACGCCCTTGACGATTGGTTAGGTTAAGTTGATATTTTCGTTAGTTTAAAACTAAAATATCACCACTTAATCTAACCAATCGTCAAGGGCGTACAGTTGACCTAACTGGTTGGTTGAATAATTTGGGATGCCAAAATGGGATATCAACCTGGGCAGATAAGTGGGAGGTTATGCATATTGGGCCAAAAAATCCAGAATTTGAATACAATATGAATGGAATTTGGATTAAAAATGATGATAAAGAGAAAGACTTGTGTGTCACTGTGACCAATGAACTTAAACCCTCAAATCACTTTATGGAAATCAGAAATAAAGCAAATGCTAGACTCAATCTCATGCAGAGACACATTAAATACAAATCACCCAATATTATAAAGCAACTATACATTTCATATGTGAGACCCCTCCTTGAATACTGTATTTAATTTAATAGTCCCTATTTGATACAAGATATTGAAAAACTGAAAAAAGTACAGAAATGAGTAACAAGAATGATCCCATCTCTAAGACAATTGACATATAAGGAAAGACGTGTATCTAAACATGGTTATTATGTATTTTATCACACTCAGTCATTTTACACACCAAAATACATTTTTCTAGTAGTATTTGATGTGATTTGTTCAAATATGACCTCCATTTCCGTCAGAAATGAGATCCAACAAAGTTATAGTACTTTGAAGTTTGGCTCATTTTCAAGGGAAATGGAAGTCAAAATCTAAGCAAAACATCAAATATTACTAGAAAAATGTATTTTGGTATTAATTAACCTAACCTAACCGTGGCTAAACGAGCCTAACCCTGGCTAAACGAGCCTAGAGTATTACCTTATTATGGATTAGGTGGTGGATACAGACGAGAGCTCGTTTAGCCAGGGTTAGGATCGTTTAGCCAGGGTTAGGATCGTTTAGCCAGGATTAGGCTCATTTAGCCACAGTTAGGTTAGGTTAGGTTAGGTTAATTAATACCAAAATACATTTTTCTAGTAATATTTGATGTGTTTTGCTTAGATTTTGACTTCCATTTCCCTTGAAAATGAGCCAAACTTCAAAGTACTATAACTTTGTTAGATCTCATTTCCGACGGAAATGGAGGTCATATTTGAACAAATCACATCAAATACTACTAGAAAAATATATTTTGGTATGTAAAATGACTGAGTGTGATAAAATATATAATAACCCTAAACATGTTCTCATTAAAAAGGAGGAGGTTAAGGGGTGATATGATAGAGGTGTATGAAATGATAAAAGGGTTAGATAAGATAGATTTTGGTTCTCTTTTCATTAAAGATCACAATAACCAGACGAGGTCATAGTATGAAATTATTTAAGCCATGATGTAGAACAAATTTAAGAAAACATAGTTTTACAAATAGAGTAATTAAGGGTAAATCTCTAGGAGCACTCCATTTTTCAATATTAAATATACACTCATAAAATATATACTATTTGAAAGTTCACAAGCTCACAAATACTCATATTTTAAAAGTATCAATAGCAAATAAGAAAACCTAACCTAACCCACATATATATCTCCCGAATCAGTATTTGCGACTTGGTACATATATATATATATTAACACTTATCTAATAACCTGGATTATAGAGTCGTGCAGCTTCCAGAAGAAATTTATGAAGACGTAGAGGTATGTCCGGGTTGGCTTTAAGAAAATAGCTTCGTGCTAAATAACTAGCAAAAAATGTTTTCCTTCTGCCGTATGTTGGTGTCAATTGACGTACACCTAGTTTGTCACTAGAGTTATAACTAGTTTATGCACACCTCTCAGCAAAATGATGACCAATCTGTGAAGGTTTGTTACGAAATATTTAGTTTATTAATAACAACTTGCTGGCTTAGTTTATTGTAGCAAAAATATTTCACAAACATTAAAGCTTTCACTGTACTTAATTTAGAGTTTTCAAAGGACGTATTTATAAAAATACTTTGGTAAAAATTATACCTAGAAATTTTGCCAGTTCTAGGACCTTTCTTGGAATATGTGCATTGGAAAGCTGTTTTACTGTAGTCTATAATGCATTTACAAATATTCCCTTAAAATTGTCTTACACTTGGGGCATTCCAAAATGCCAAGCACAAGTTTATGCTGTACTAAAAATTTAACTAAATTCTCAAAATTATCATGAAAATCATAGTGAATTTTCACTACACTGATATCACATCCATCACATTCCATCTTACAACACAGACTGAAGATTTATAACTTAGCCAACCTTTATAATGTAGTTAATGATGTCACATGTCAAACAATTAAACCTAGTTACTTTTTATTTGCTATTGATACTTTTGGATTACTACATTTTTAGACTCAGAAAAATGTGAGCTTTCAAATGGTATATGTTTTATGAGTGTATGTTTAATATTGAAAAATGGAGCGCTCCTAGAGATTACTCTAATTAAGTTTTGGAACAGTCTGACAAAAGAAGTGGTGACTTCAGATACACTTGATTCTTTCAAAAGAAGGTTGGATAGTTTGATGTCTGCAAGGGACATCTAGTGATAGTGTTTAAGCCCATTTTTATTGCATGAATGGTACTAGTTTAGGTATTATTCTACTATTACACCCGTCTAATGTCCAGCAATTATTATATGTTCATTAAGTAGATTTTTTAATTCTAAGACACTTTCCTTCTTAGCATTTCCGTCACAAATGCTTCATTTTCGAGATTTAAACATTTTTTTGGTGTGTATCTAGTGTGTGTTCGTACGTTCGTTTGTGTGTTTGTTACATGCAGGGCTGTGGAGTCAGTGATAAAATTTGCTGACTCCAATTCCGACTCCAAAAATTTTAACACTCTGACTCCGACTCCAGAAATCTGACTTGCATAATTACGACTACGACTCTGATGGAATGTTAAGGCCAAATTGATTACGATTAGTTTTATTAGGCCAATGGAGATTCATAAACAAGGCATTTCGTCACCACCACATGACTCATCAGGGTACTTAGTGGCTATAACTATGCCTTAATGGCTTTTTTCTCTTTATTCAAAAATTACAATAAATCCCAAAATACAAACTGATTGAAGCTTAAACAAAATAAGATTATTATTGGTTTAGTAAATTAATAAGATGTTTTTGTATTATTATAAACATCCGTAACAAAATGTACTAACCTAAACTGAATTTGTTTTTAAAAAAAGGATCGCTTCCATTAAATCTTCTTTCAGTGATGCTTATCAAAATTATCAAATTGAAATCTAAAAATCTGAAAAAGATTTAGGGTTGCTAGTACAAAATTTTTAAATTTCCTTATTATTAATTATGTTAATTAATTAATTATAATCCTTATTAATTATAAGCAACTATGGTTAATATTTGTTTTTTGACCCAGTCACACCCAGCTATAACAGCAATATATATTGAATAACCAATCAAAACTGATAAGAAAATATATATATATTATCTTGTGCAAATTTATATAAAATGTACTTTTTTATAAAAAAAATATTTTCTACTTTCTAATATGTATGTATATAAATTTCGGTTAGTTTGTTTATTTTGGCTACCTTTTCTGGAGATTTTTTGGCTACTTTTTCTTGCTTTTGCCTACTTTCTGTTTCTTGTTAGTGTGGTGATTTTCGTTCTAGTATTATGACGTGTCAATCTTGTGAACTTGATTTTGAAGACGTGATCCGCCATATTGCCCTCGATGAAAACAAGAGTTTAGGCCTTTTTTTCAATCACGGAATAATTAAGACATCTGTGACCTGCCCTAAATACAATAGTGCTTGTATTTTAAGAAAAGACCAGAAGGTCTTTAGATGCCGTAAAAAAAATCCTAAAAATAAACGTGTCATCTCAGTTTAAGGGCAGGCGAAATTTAGCGGACTACCCGTGCAAGGTTGGCACATGTTATTACATTATCATTTGTATAATTTAGGTCTTGGGGGTACGGGGGCGGAGCCCCCATAAAGATCACGCATCACAAATTGATCGGTCCTAATATTTTGCGGACAGTTCAGTATGTGATACCGGTTAGGTCAACTGTATGCCCTAGATGATTGGTTAGGTTAAGTCATGATATTTTCATTTAAATTTGTTAGTTTAAACAAAAATGACGAGTGCAAACTTTTCTGGTTAATTTTGAGGTGTTTTGTACGAAACTGCCATCCGTTTCCTGTGCAAATGCGTAGTTTTCAAGATGATGATATCTCAAAAACTACGCATTTGCACAGGAAATGGATGGCAGATTCGTGCAGAGCACCTCAAAATTGACCAGACAAGTTTGCTCTCATTATAAAAGAGACTGGGTGAAAAAATAAATAATTACTGCAACTATATTTATATATTATTTATATATTATATATTATTTATATATTATATTATATATTAAAACATTAGGTTAAATTTATTTTATTCATAAAATTGAGCTAGGCCTAGGCTGCTATGGTTATAATTGAAGGATTTATTCCGACTCCATCCAACTATGCACTTCCGACTCCGATTCCACTCAAAATTGACTGACTCTCCGACTCCTGAATCTGACTCCACAGCCCTGGTTACATGTCTGCCCAATCACTGCGCTCCATCCATTTTGAATTTGAATTACTTTCGTACTGGAATGGAACACTCATTCCACTCATTCAGAAGTACATTAGGCCTGGCTCTGTGATTTATAGTGATTCCTGGGCTGCCTACAAGACTATAAGTGATTTAGGTTAGGATAGGTTAGGTCAATTTTGAAGGTGAAATTTATGTTTTTCCTATGGTTTTTGATGTGTTTTAAATGAATCTGACCTTCAAAACCGTCGGAAATGACTCGTTTTCGATTGCCGGCTGGGGGGAGGGGGGGGTTATCTCAAAAACGAGTCATTTCCGACAGTTTTGAAGGTCAGATTCATTCAAAACACATCAAAAACCATAGGAAAAACAAATTTCACCTCGAAAGGGAGACGGGTGTAATACTGTACATTTACCCTAGTTTATTTCATATATATTATGTGCAAATGTGCATTTAGGTGATAGATCCCACAGCTCAACACAAGTGTTGTGGGATATAGGGAGGCAGCATCTTGGGTTAGGGGATACTCTCTGTCCTTACACACCCCATTTAAAGAGATTCCTCTGCTGAGCGGTGCCCCCCATAGTACTGTGAGGTATTGAAAAACTCATGATCTTCACTTGCCTCGTAAACACCTTTAAATGGGAGACCTAAAATGGGTGCACACACATTTCTATATTACTGTACAGTCTTTACAGCCACACCTACACTTTTCCTCCTAAGTATATATACTGTAATGTATATGGTTGTAAATTGTGATTTGGTCTACAATTGATATGGGCCGTGACTTATTTTTGGTTGGCAAGGTACTGGTATTGATGGGTACTGTAATGAAATTGACTGGATTCTTTGGATCTGATATATTTGCATGTCAGTTATAAATAGATATAGAGTGTAACATATTTGTGGATAGTAGCCTATTATGACTGATCCTCTAGATCCAGAGATTCTATCTTTAGTTTTAAATTGATAATTCATTAGTTTTGTAAAAATTGGTTGTTGCCAATGTACAGGTAGTTTTTACTTTACATAGTGGAGCCACCTTGATGGGCCGAAGTGGCCCCTAGTGTGCCCACTATAAGAATTTCTTATGTTCTTATTTACCCCAAGTTTACTTAGGCCAAATTATTCAACATTAACTAGGCCAAGGGCCTAGCTCGTGGTCCCATCGAGAATTAAGGCTGATGTAGAACCCCATCCCCCTCTTCCCCTAACCAAAGGCTTATAACATGTGTCCTGGGCCTGAGCCAGCATGAAAAGTTTTGGTAAAATTCCAGATGCTAGATATAGTTCAGAGATAGGCAGACATTGGAATAACGCACATCATAAGAACATAAGAAATTTTTATAGTGGGCACACTAGGGGCTTCTTTGGCCCATCGAGGTGGCTCCACTATGTAAAAACTGCCTGTACATTGTCAATAACCAATTTTTACAAAACTAATTAAGTATCAATTTAAAACTAATTAATTATCAATTTAAAACTAAAGATAGAATCTCTGCATCCAGAGGATCAAAGTCATAACAGGCTACCATCCACAAATATGTTACACACTATATCTATTTATAACTGACATGCAAATATATCAGATCCAAAGAATCCAGTCAATTTCATTATGGTACCCATCAATACCAGTACCGTGCCAACAAAAAATAAGTCACAGTCCATATCAATTGCGGACCAAGTCACAATTTACATCCATATACATTACAATATATATACTTAGGAGGAAAAGTGTAGGTGTGGCTGTAAAGACTGTACAGTAATGTAGAAGTGTGTGTGTACCCATTTTGGGTCTCCCATTTAAAGGTGTTTGTGGGGCAAGTGAAGATCATGAGTTTTTCAATACCTCACAGTACTATGGGGGGCACCGCTCAGCAGAGGAATCTCTTTAAATGGGGTGTGTAAGGACAGAGAGTATCCCCTAACCCAAGATGCTGCCTCCCTATATCCCACAACACCTGTGTTGAGCTGTGGGATCTATCACCCAAATGCACATAATATATATGAAATAAACTAGTACCATTCATGCAATAAAAATGGGCTTAAACACCATCACCAGATGTCCCTTGCAGACATCAAACTATCCAACCTTCTTTTGAAAGAATCAAGTGTATCTGAAGTCACCACTTCTTCTGTCAAACTGTTCCAAAACTTAATTACTTTGTTTGTAAAACTATGTTTTCTTAAATTTGTTATACATCTTGGCTTAAATAATTTCATACTATGACCTCTAGTCTGGTTATTGTGATCTTTAACTCTTTGAGGACCACGGGACATATGTGTCCCAGCGAAATAATAATATAAATTGTACAATGATGCAACGTTTCTATAAATACATCTAAATGTTTATATAGGTATCGTTTAGTTGTTGGAAAATTAACCCCAAAATGGGTCATTTAAGTGACTATAGTTACTAACATATTTAATTGTGAATACCAATAACACCTAAACATTTAAGTTCAAAGAAACGTATACCGGTCGTCAAAGGGTTAATGAAAAGGGACTCAAAATCTATCTTATCCAACCCTTTTATCATTTTATACACCTCTATCATATCACCCCTTAACCTCCTCCTTTTTAATGAGAACATGCTTAGATACGCCAGTCTTTCCTTATATGTCAATTGTCTTAGAGATGGGATCATTCTTGTTGCTCGTTTCTGTACTTTTTCTAGTTTTTCAATATCTTGTATCAAATAGGGACTATTAAATTGAATGCAGTATTTGAGGAGGGGTCTCACATATGAAATGTATAGTTGCTTTATAATATTGGGTGATTTGTATTTGGTGTGTGTCTGCATGAGATTGAGTCTAGCATTTGCTTTATTTCTGATTACCATACAGTGATTTGAGGGTTTAAGTTCATTAGTCACAGTGATACCCAAGTCTTTCCCTTTATCATCATTTTTAATCCAAATTCCATTCATATTGTATTCAAATTCTGGATTTTTTGGCCCATATACATAACCTTGCACTTATCAACATTAAATTTCATCTCCCACTTATCTGCCCAGGCTGTTACTCTGTCTGTCTTTTTGTATTGTCATTGCTCCTGCTACTACTGACTTAACATTATGGCCTAATTTTGTATCAGCAAATTTTGAGGTTTTACATGATAGGCCCTTCTCTAGATCATTTATATAGACAACAAAAAGTAGAGGTCCCTGAACAGACCCCTGTGGGACTCCGCTCAATATGGGTCTCCAAGTAGACTTATTTCCATTTAGATGAACTCTGTTTTCTATTTCTCAGCCATTCTTCTATCCAATCAGCTATATGACCTCTTACACCATGGGCTCTGACTTTTACGAACAATCTTGCATGAGGAACAGTATCAAATGCCTTTGCAAAATCTAAGTATACTATATCTACTGGCTCTTTATTGTCCAAATGCAATAGGACTCCATCATAAAATTCAATCAAGTTGGCTAGACAGGACCTTCCATTTCGAAAGCCATGCTGGCTATCATTTATAAGGTTGCACTCTTCAAGGAACTCAGTAACTTTACCTCTAATGATACTTTCGAGTAATTTGCAAATAATGGAGGTGAAGCTGATGGGTCTGTAGTTTTTGCCAAGTTTCTATTTCCTTTTTTAAAGATTGGAGCCACATTTGCTTTCTTCCAATCCTCTGGAATTTCAGTACATATCAATGATTTATTAAAAATAATTTCTAGTGCCTGTGCTATATTCTTTTTGGCAGCTTTTGTGACTATTGGATGCATTTCATCTGGCCCTGGAGATTTTTTCATTTTTAATTTATCTATTCTTTTAGGATATCTAGTTTTGTTACCCTTAATTCATTTATTTCTCTATCTTGTCCTGGTAGTATAAGATCAGGAATATTATTTAAATTTTCATTTGTGAATACTGATGAGAAGTATTTGTTTAGTTCTTCAGTTATTTCAAGCTCATCATCTATAGTTTTATCATCTATATGGAGGGGGCCAATTTTCTTTTTCACTCTACTTTTCAAATTGAAGTGACTGAAAAACTTCTTAGGATTGTTTTTTGAATTCTTGGCTAGGCTTTTTTCCAGGTCTCGTTTGCTATCTCTGATTACTTTCTTGCAAATGCTTCTTTTACTTTTATATATTTCGGAGTCTGTGCCATTTTTAGTTCTTTTGAATTTATGAAATGCTTTTGGTTTTTCTCTGATTGCTCTTTTTACATTGCAGTTTATCCAAGGTTGTTTTTTATTTTTTCCAGTTCTGATTTTACACTGTGGGATATGCTTCCTTTGTATGTTCATTATTATACTTTTAAATTTTTCCCACATACTAGTTACTGTCTGTTCATGCTGTAGAATATCTGTCCAATTTATTAGACACAGATCATTTACTAGTCCATTTATATTTCCTCTTTTAAAATCTGGGACTTCTACTTTATTTTCACTAGGTCTTGAATTACAAACAATATTAAACTGAAGGATACAATGATCACCTGAACCTAGTGTTTCTGAAACTGAGATATCCTGGAAGGTATCTGGATTATTTGTTAGAATTAAATCTAGAATGGCATTGGCCCTGGTTGGCTCCTTTACTAACTGGGTTAAACCATTCTCAATTATTCAGTCTAAGAATCTCTCATTACTTTCTGGTGTTTGTAATATTTCCCAGTCTATATGCCTATAATTGAAATCTCCAACAATAATAATATTGCTTGTCATTGCTTTATTTATTTCATCAATAAGTTTATTTTCTACATACTTATTTTCTTCTCTACTTTTGGGGATTCCTCCAACTGAACATCCCTCAGGTGGTCTATAAATACCCACTATCCTGATTTTCCTGGCATTTTTATGCCCAATATCTATCCATACAGATTCAACTATTTCCTCTTTAACTGAGGTAACTTCAACTGGATTCAGATTTGTCTTGGCATAAATAAATACTCTGCCACCCTCTGAATATTTACGTTCATAATAAAAAAGTTCATAGCCATCAATTTCATAAGTAATGGTATTATCTCTTTCACTAAATAGACTATTTGGTATCATACTGGATTTTGTCCAAGTTTCAGTGACAATCATAACATCAGGATTTTCAATACCTATGTATGCCTTGAATTCATTTATTTTATCTCAGATACTTCTTGCATTTACATAGAAAAATGACAAAGAACCCTTGGAATATTTTGCTTATAATTTAGTCTGGTTCTTGTTCTGTGATGGTATATTATTTGCATCTCTTTTACTTTCTTTGTTGACCTTTTTCTTTTGAGTTTTGATTATGTTTTTTATTAGTTTATTGTTATCAAGAGTATTGGTATTTGTACTAATTTGGCCTATTCCTTTAGTTTTTAGTCAATTATATGATACAATCTTTGATAGTAAATCAGTTCCTTTACTATTAAGGTGAATTCCATCTCTGTTATAGAACTCTCTTTTTTTGTAAAATTTATTCCACAGTTTCATATATGTAATAAATTTCCATGCTCTGACATAGTGTCTTAAGCCTACTATTTATATATAATGCTTGTGAGTACCACTTATTATTCTCATGTATCATGGGAATTATACATGTGATAGATGTTTTAAGGTTAGGTCTCCGTTCCATTAACTTTGTTAATAGCTGTTTATATGACTCCATGATTTTTTCGGAGTGCTTACCCTTTATATCATTTCCACCTACATGTATAACCATATTCTTTGGTACAGTTAGGTCAATACCAGATTCTTTTTCTATAATTTTATTACTAATTCTATTTATCCCTGCACCTGGATAACAGTAAGCTATGCTACCTCTAGGTAATTTAGATCCTAGGCCCCTCACTTGAGAGTCACCTATAATGGATGCTGGTTCAAACACACCTATAGCTTTAGAGTGCCTGGGTTTATATGAGTCTGGATTATTATTGCTAACATTTTGTTTTATAGGCCTACTTTCTTCAGCTTTCTCATCTTGATCCTGGACCAGCGAGAAAGTATGAAACTGATTGGTTAGTTCTATAAGGACACTTTTCCTTGGCTCTTGAATTCTAGCTTTCCAGGTTTTCCTAGGTTTAGTCCACTCATCATTTTCAGAAATTGTCTGAGGATATCTAGGCCTAGGCTCACTATGAGGTATAGGGACATTTAAGTTTACTTGAACTGCTACTTCACTAGATTTAGGCTCAACTGCATATCTCTATAAGTTGGTCTCCAAAAACATTTTATTTTTCTATAACTTTGTGGATTTATAGTTTTCAGCCCAGTTAGGGCATACAGTTGACCTAACTGGACCTTCATTGTTATTCTGATGTCTGCCATTGAAGACCTAGTTAGGTCAATGGTTAATATGTTTTAAATGACATGAGCTGGACCTGTAAATCAAAATAACTTTTCATGAGGTAGTTTTAGTCACTTTATTCAAATTTGTCACTCATTTTTTGTGCAAATTTGTTCAAATGTACTTTTTTTAATAAAATATATTTCCTGTTTTGGCTATAATGTACTTTTTTTCAGAAAATATTTTTCTTGATTGGGCTATTTTTTTGCTACTCTGTGACTTAATTAGTTGGTTGGTTTCTGTTTTGGCTTTTTTTTTCTAATTGGATTCAGTTTGGTCGTGTTTGTGATAGAATTATGACATGCTGTTCGTGTGGTTTTGACTTTGAGAACTTGATTCATGTGCCCTAGATGAAGACAAAGCATTGGATGTTTTTAGCAATTACAGCATTCTTCTCTCATCCTTAACTTGCCCGAAATGTGACAATGAGTGCCTAATACGAAAAGATCAGAAGATATTTAGGTGAAATAACCAATATTAACCAGTTAAGTTAATTGAATGCCCGATTAGGCCAACTGAATGCCCGATTAGGCCAACTGAATGCCTGATTAGGCCAACTGAATGCCCGATTAGGCCAACTGAGTGCCTAATACGAAAAGATCAGAAGATATTTAGGTGAAATAACCAATATTAACCAGTTAAGTTAATTGAATGCCCGATTAGGCCAACTGAATGCCCGATTAGGCCAACTGAATGCCCGATTAGGCCAACTGAATGCCCGATTAGGCCAACTGAATGCCCGATTAGGCCAATTGTACATCCTTAATGATTGGTTAGATTAAGTTGTGATATTTTCATTAGTTTAAGTGAAAATGACAAAAATGAAAACGCAAATGACATGGCCTGAAGTTGAAATGAAAAATATATTTTTCTAGTGTATTTTGGTGTGCTCTGTTGAAATATAACCTTCATTTCCTGTGCAAATATGATGAAATATGATTCCAAAATAATGTAAACAAATTCTTATTTCTTTATATTTGCACAGGAAATGAAGGTTATATTTGAACAGAGCACACCAAAATCCACTAGAAAAATGTGTTTTTCATTTCAACTTTAGGCCATGTTATTTGCGACTTAATTACCAGGTCAAATGTAAACCCTTGACAATTGGTTAGGTTAAGTCATGTTATTTTCATTAAAACTAATGAAAATAATACAACTTAACCTAACCAATTGTCAAGGGTACCAGTATCCAGTTGACCTAACTGGGCCTTCAATGGTGGACATTAGAATAACATTGAAGGCCTGGTTAGGTCAACTGCATACCCCCTTTTTTTTTTTTTTTTTTTTTAATGTTGTGTGTTATTCCGATGTCCACCCAGAGACAGTCCATAGGCCCTAATTACTAACCTAGCCTAGTCTAATCTGACCTAATTCAACAGCCTATTACCAAGTTACATTACATTTGGTTAGGCGTGTTACTTTAATATCTTTGGTAGGAAAGATACTAAAAAGAATGGCAATCCATCAGAATCTGGCTGTAAATTAGTTTAAAAAATGAATTGTTACTTGAATGGTTATTGCTTTTAATGCACTAAATTAGTTATTTTTTGAATAATTGTAAATTAAACATGGCAGGCAGACTTATAAGGCCCACTTAAAGCAAAAACACCCCCTGTGTAATTTCTTTATGGTCAGATTTTTATGAAATTTATGAGGGCCACTCAATATATTTTGCCCCACCTTTTTTCTTTCGTTCCATGTTTCATTGCAAGTTAACAGAAATTTTGTGTACAAGTAGTTACATACCTTTTTTAAAAGTTTTTATTTTTCTACATAGTCTCCATCCTTTTCTATGGCTTTCCTCCACCTCAAAACAAGGGCCTTTATTCCTTGCTGGTAAAAGTCTACTGGGTTCTGCTGGAGCCACCTCTTAACTCCTCAGTCCTCAACAGCCTCATTGTCACTCTGAAACTTTCTTCCATGAATAGCATCCTTCATTGGCCCAAACAAATGGAAGTCTGAAGGTGCCAGATCCGGGCTGTATAGAGGTTGGGGTAACATAGTCAAGTGCATTTTTGTGATGGCCTCTCTTGCAGGGTTGGTGTATTGGACCCAACCTAGTTGTCCCCAGGTTTTTTAAAAGAAAAAGCCCACCTGAAAAAACCCAATTAAAACACTCAAGCAGGTTTTCCCCCAGATATTTTAAAACAATGAGTTACTGTAATAAGCTAATAAAAATAATATAACAGTCAATACCATGTATTTAAGAGTCATTGCAGTCATGTAGGACTTTGTTTTATTAAATAAATAACAAAAGCACAAAGTTCAACTCAACTTCAACTTTATTTTTAATTAAAACTGAACTCTAAAATATTTCATTTTGTTAAATGAAGTGCCCTGTAAAAGTAATAAACTTATTAAATTCAGATAGTAATCATAGTTAAGTATTTGTTTATTAAGCACTGGCATATCTCAAAGTAATCAAACTTTATCTTCATTCAGTTTACTTCCACTACGCAAATATTTGTATATTTTGACCAGCTTTCCTGCTTTTTCTGTCCCAAGCTCGTTGTGTAACTTGGACCAGATGTGTCCAAATGTTGAGAAAACACACTCAATGGCAGCTGAAATATATATATGGTACTTACATGTGGCTGGTGGTGACTGCGCAAATACTTGTGAATTTCGATTATGTGTTTTTAATACACTATTAGGTGTAACTTCTTTCTCCAGGATATTAAGGTAATGAGATGAACCACCAATAGGTTAGAATGTTAGGACATTTCTCCTGAAGTAGTTCTTTCATGCACTTCATTTTGCTCTCATTATCAGTACAGATTGCAAATACCTTGAAAATATGAGAAAGAGAAATAATCATAGTATTGTAAGGATTTTATACATAGTATTATAGTATTGTACTGACATAGTATTGTAAGGATTCTATAGGTACTTTATTTACTTGAGCTATTTTAATTAATAATATATCTAAAATTTTAATGAACTCAAATTACTTGCATCTTTGTTATATTTCTGTTGGACCTCATTTATTGCAGCTGTGCAAGTTCGCAATATCCTGCTGTTTTCTTCTTTGATCCACAATCAGTCATTGATAGCAGGAATGTTGAGTGGCCAGTGTGGATTGAGGTGGCAATGATGGGATCATTCCGCACTGATGACCATCCATCTTGTAGCAGAGTTATTGTAGCATTTGTTAAGTCATTACTCAGATTCTGTTCTATTTCATCATGTACTTCAGTAAGAAGATCTCCTGCTAGGTCTTTTCATATTGTTGCGCAATACCCAGGTCTTAACAGATTCATTTGTTTATATTCTTTGCTGCTAGCAGCATTGCATTGCTGTAGAAAAACTTTGCAACTTGTAGATCAAGCAGTTTCTTTTGTTTTTCTGTTGTCTTTATGACAAAATCAGTCATCTGAGATTGAGTCAATCTTGACTTTAATGGAGTACTACAAATACTGCTTGATGTGGGGAAATACAAAGATTTAGGTTTCTTCTTTGGAGGTTAAGAAGTAGAACAACTGTCAGGTCTGTTGACAGAGACACCAGAAGCTGATGATAGAAATGAATCAAATGATAGTTCAGAAACTGATGATTCAGATGAAATATTTAATTAATGCAACTTGATCATGAGTTGGAGGATTTTCATTTCTCTTTATACATTTTTGTAAATGTGTTTTGATTTTCTCAATTTTAGAACTTAATTCTATTCCACAATGTTTGCATTTCACTTTTGAGTTTCCTTCAACTCGTATGACATCAGCCCACTCATGAGAAGATTTCCTACCACTTCCAGCAACAAAAATGGCATGGTTTCTTAAATTCTTAGTGTTAAATAAAAATAATTCAGTATAGCTTTAGCTATTATATCTAAGTTATATTTTAAAAAAATCATCTATATGTATTAGACTGTCCCAATTTTTTTTGTTCCTGAAGTTTGTCATGCACACCCCCCTAATTTCTTCCACTCGTGAAAACATGCCAGCAAGATGAATTTCATTCGTGTTCTTTAATTTTAAGGGTCCCCTCAAACCATGTGTTAGTTACTATTGCTGAACGGCTACTCTCTACCTTATACTAATTGTAGCATATTTCTTTTCAGGTTATGGATACAAGAAAGCAGGAGACTGTGTGGTTGGTGGGGGTGTTGCGAAATGAACCCCTGGAAATGCTGTGTCAACTCCCGACAGTGGGAGATGTTCTTCGACGTCTGTTGTTCTTCACTCAGAAGAAAAAAACGTCCACGGCGGAAGCTGCCAATGTGGTAGCTGATGAGGTTATGGCGGTGTGGGCTCGGGCATCTATTCCGACCTCCCACAAGCCCAAGTGCGTCGAGAGGATCAAGGCCCTCTCCACGGACTACGAGAAGGTTGCCAGAAACCGAAACCGTGGGGGAGAGAAGCAACTGGAGCGGGAAAAGGGATTCCAAGCCAACCTGAATACACTGTTTGAAACAGCTCATGCCAACGCCATGAAACTCATCAAAGTCCCCGAAGATCGAGACTTTCTGAATGACCAGCGAACCATGTGGAAGATGTACATCGGAGGAGAGGACCTGGAGTTTGCTCGCAGGGCAGCAGAGCGGGAGAAACGCCGAGCAGCTGAAGAGAAGAGGAAGAAGAAAAGCCGCGAAGAGATGGACTCACTGCAAGCAAAAGGAACGGTGAAAAGTGGGTCTTCTTCTTCTTCGGAGTCCATGGCCGAAGCATCCAATGATGATGTCCAATATTTCTCTCCTGGTCCTTTGGCTCCTCGATCCACTCCCAAGGACGGCCAAGTGTCGGCAAGGAGGATCATCCAATATCCCAATTTTGCTGCAGCCCTGGATCGAACTGGAACCTCAGTACGCCAAGCGATGCACATTGTGGCTCCAGCACTCGCTGCCGTGGGAGTTGAGTTATCCTCGGTCACCTTGTCCAAATCAAGTCTTCACCGTTCATGGCAGAAGTCCAGGAAGAACTTGGCAGCCGGAATCAAGACCGAGTTCAATCCTGATACGCCGCTTGTCATCCACTTTGATGGCAAACTCCTCCCTGATTCGGATGGATGAAAATCGGATCGCATACCAGTGCTGGTCAGCGGGAAGAATCTTGAGAAGTTGTTGGTGATCCCAAAAATCCCTGACAGCATGGGACAGCGGATGGCTGGAGCTGTTCTGAAGGTGCTAGACGATTGGCCGCAAGTTCAACCATGGATTGCTGGTCTCTGCTTCGACACAACAGCGGCGAATACCGGTATTCACAGCGGTACTTGTACGATTATCCAGGACCAAATGGACCGCCGCGTTCTTTTCCTGGCTTGCAGACACCACATGATGGAATTGGTAATCACCTCAGTCTTTGACCTGTTCTTCAGGTCTTCTGGCCCCGAAATTGCGCTGTTCGCTCGCTTCAAATCCCAATGGGAGTTCATCGACCAGAAGCAGGCTTCTCCGTTCAACGGCGATGGCCCAAGCGACATCCTTTCAGAATGGGTGGTGTTGAAAAAAGAGCAGATTGTCCACTTCATTGAAGACCAGCTTGAAGTTGGCCACCCAAGAGACGATTACCGGGAGTTCCTGATCCTCGCTCTGGTCTTCCTCGATGGTCATGGCAAACGAGATCTCCGGTACAATCGTCCTGGAGCATACCACCGGGCCAGGTGGATGGCCAAAGGCATTTACTGTCTTAAGATGTTCATCTTCCGAAGCCAATTCCACCTGACCGCTCATGAGGTCCGGTCACTACGCAGGATAAACGTCTTTGCCGTCACCATCTACCTCCAGAGGTGGTTCGAGGCTCCATTGATGGCGGACGCACCCGTCAATGACCTGGAGCTGTTGGAGGACCTAGAGCGGTACAAGGCGGTGGATCATGATGTAGGTACCGCCGCATTGATGAAATTCCGGGGCCACCTCTGGTACCTAAGCGAAGATTTAGCCGGACTCGCTATGTTCTCCTCCAAAACCACCAATGCAGAGAAGACGGCCATGCTCCAAAACCTGCACAAGAAGACCGAAAACCCAAGAGATCTGCGTCGGCTGGAGGGAAAGAGTGTCTTGACTGTGAGACGGTCGGATTTGAGCACCTTGGTCACGAAAAGGACTCAAAACCTTTTTCATTGCCTGAAGCTGCCAGTTCCAAAAACCCCCAAAGATCTCGAAGGATGTGCACCATCGTTGAAGTCTGTGAACGATGCGGCAGAATGGGCGGTGAAACTGGCGGAAGATTTCAACGAGGGCCTGACAAAAAACGAGGAGGAACGGCAGCTCGTGTACCAAGTCGGCGAATACCACCGCCAGCAGTTCCCCTCAGCAGACAAAAAGATCCTCTGTCCCCCGAAATGAAATGTGCCATTAGGAAGAATTTCCATTTCCTTTAATTTAGTCATTAGAAAGAATTTACATTTCATTCTTCCATTCTAGAATGATTAATGCTGAGCATTTATGTTTGTTCATATAGGGTTGAATAAACAAGGTCAATGAGGGGACCCTTCCCCTCCTAATAGGCCAATGAAATTTCGCCTATGTTTTCCTTTCTTCAAGTGTAATTAATTAAAGGGGTGTGCGATTTGACTCTTGCAAATTTTTATTTTCACCTGTGAGGCTGGGACACCCTAATATGTATCTGTAACAAAATAGTAACAATCATTATCAAGAACAATGAATAAATACTGTATATAAGCACAAAAATTTTTAAAGGCTAATTAACTATAGAAAATTTGAAAAAACCTGATAAAACCCCCAAAAACCTCAATAAAACCAAAAAATACCCAGTAAAACCTAGGTGGGTTAGGTTTTTCCAATAAAGCCTCAAAATACCCAATAAAACCTAGGTGGGTTGGGTTTTTCCAATAAAACCTAGTTTTTTGCCAACCCTGCTCTCTTGTTTGCAAACTGTTGTGTGGTCTTGCATTATTGTACAAAAGAAGGATATCTTCCAGTTTTCTCTCTGGTCAAACTCGCTTTATATGTCTCTGGAGTTTCTGTAGGGTAGCAATATATACCTCTGAGTTGATTGTGTGTCCTTTCTTCGTAATGTACACCAGAATCACCCTTTTCATGTCCCAGAAGATGGTGGCCATAACCTTTCCTGCAGAGGGAGCCATTTTGAACTTTTTCTTGCATGGGGAGTCTGCATGATGCCACTCCATGGATTGGCATTTTGTTTCAGGTTCAAAGTGGTGTACCCAAGTCTCATTCCCAGTCACAGTTTGTGAAAGGAAGTCATCCCCTTCTGTCTCGTATTGAACCAATGACTAAGAAGTAATTTCTTTTCTTTGGGCTTTGTGATCTTCAGTCAGTTCGCGAGGAACAAGCTGTGAACACACTTTTGAGTATCCCAGTTGCTGAATTATTGTATTCACACTTCCTTCACTAATTCCTAGTTCCAGTGATAGCTCCTTGTATGTGACAAGCCAATTTGATCAAATGATGCTGTTAGCACGTTGCACAGTGTGAGATGTCACAGCTGATGCTAGGTGACTGCTGCATGGCTCATCATCAAGGCTGGCTCTCCCTCTCTCCGATGATCTCGCATGTTTAGACCAGTGTCTAACTGCTTTGATCAACAGCAGCATCTCCATAAATGTTTTGTAGATGTTTGTGAATATTTCCAACTGTTTCCTTCTCCGTGGTTAAGAACTCGATAACAGCTCTATGTTTACGATGCACATCACTGTCAGATCCCATTTTCAAAACTGCATTAACCATCAGTTTTATGCAAGGGTGTTTAAAAGTGGTTTTATACAAGGAGGGGAGGGTCATATTGGAAAAATCTGGTTATGTGAAGCGCAGAAAGTTCAAACTTACAGTCCAAAAGATATTTCAGCCCCATGGCCTGTTATTTAGCTAAGAAAAAAGGTAGGGTAAAATATATTGAGTGCCCCTAGTACAATATAGAGGTTTTCAAGGTGGACATAGGAATAATGCACACCATTTTTTAAAAAAATGTTGAAATTTTTTTTTTAAAATTGTTTCTAAAAAAAAAATGGTATACAGTTGACCTAACTGGGCCTTCAATGTTATTCTGATGTCAGCCATTGAATGCCTGGTTAGGTCAACTGTATGATCTTGAAAATTGGTTATGTTATTTTTATTAGTTTTAATGAAAGTAACACTACTTAACCTAACTAATTGTCAAGGACATACAGTTGACCTAACAGGGCTGAAACCTATAAATCCAAGAAGTTATGGAAAAATAAAATGTTTTTGGAGATGGTGTGCATTATTCCAATGTCTGCCATTTTCAAATACTAAGAAATTGAATCTTAGATAAAAAAAAATTGCCCCCCCCCCAAATACAAACTGATCGAAACTTAAACAAAATAAGATTATTATTGGTTTAGCAAATTAATAAGATGTTTTTGTATTATTATAAACATCCGTAACAAAATGTACTAACCTAAACTGAATTTGTTCTTAAAAAAAGGATCGCTTCCATTAAATTTTCTTTCAGTGATGCTTATCAAAATTATCAAATTGAAATCTAAAAATCTGAAAAAGATTTAGGGTTGCTAGTACAAAATTTTTAAATTTCCTTATTATTAATTATAATCCTTATTAATTATAAGTAACTATATTTATATATTATTTATATTTATATATTTATATGTTATATATTATATAATATATTAAAACATTAAGTTAAATCTATTTTATTCATAAAATTGAGCTAGGCCTAGGCTGCTATGGTTATAATTGAAGGATTTGCACCAACTCCGACTCCATCCAACTATGCACTTCCGACTCCGACTCCGCTCAAAATTGACCGACTCTCCGACTCCACAGCCCTGGTGTTTACTATTACTTTCCACAAATCAGAGATACATGCCACATATCAAGAGATAAAATTTTAGGTTTATTAAGCACACCAACTTTAAAGCCAGGAACAGTGCGTATTCAATATGTTTTCCCAGAAAATGAGTTGAAAAAACTTGTGTAATTATGAATCAACTTGATGTAATATGTGTGTTCAATTTGTATTTTTGCTGTTTATTTTCATTCATGTGAATATATCATTTGTAGTTCTCAATTTAGTCTGCAAGCGTAAAAATGTCAAAATTTCACAATGTACATATTTTTTCAATAATTTTAAAAATATCTTGCAACTTGATAACCATATTTTTTATTGTTTGTATCTTTTAACAATTAATGGAAGTTTAATAAATAATTTTTTTTTTTTTATTTCACTGTCTAGGAGGGGTGGGGGTCAAAAATAAAAATGGGGAGAAAATTTTCATTATTGTTCTACACATTTGAATGTGGTATCATTTAATAGATCTCTTCATGTTGATTCTAAAAATGTATAGTTTTATAGGTCTACAATAAGAGGTTTGGGAGTTATTGCCCATTAAAATTAGGTGGTAAAGTGGGGGCCCATATCTCAAAAACTATGGGTCATAGAACTTTTTTATTTGAACCAGTGAAATCAGCACCTGGAAGAACCCCAATATGTCAATTTTCATCGAAATCCGAGTCGGAGTGGTGACATGCATTGGGTGATCTCTCCTGGAATGCCCCTATAATTAATTGTAGTGTGATGTATGTATATTTCTAAAGTCGAAAAGGGTAGTGTATGTTTATAAAGCCGCGACGCTCCTTAGCTGCATAATAGCCAAAAATATCATGACAACCTAACCAATTGTCAAGGGTGTACAGTTGACCTAACTGGGCATTCAGTCTATTACTCCTGATTTTATTTTAGACATGATATGCTTGATGGTGTGCAACATAGGGCAACCAAGCTTATCCCTAACCTAAGAAGATTGGAATATTTTGAAAGATTAAAGGAACTAGGTATGTTTAGTTTTGAGAGACGTTGTATGAGGGGAGATATGATACAGATGTTCAAAATGCCCCATTGGCATCATGTTTTCCAAATGAAATGTAATATAATGGTTTATTAATGAAAACATTGAAGCCACTGGGGTCTATCAAGGTTATCCAAATCATGAGCTATTATTTTATAATAAAATTGCGCAAACTGCCAGTTTTTCTCCTGACAATTGTCACAGAGCATAACTCATAAATTAAGCAATACTGTATATAGAAAAAAGTGTTTACACAAAAAGATAAGCAAAATTCTATAGATTGAAAATTATAAGAGTTTTTTCCATGAAACTGTTTCTTTTTGTGCAAACTGGATAAACCCAGTTTTTTTAAGAAGTGCCAATGTCACCCCTTGACAGGGTTGGCAAAAACCCAACTGGTTTTTTGCTGGGTAGTTGGTTTTTTTCTGGGTTTTTGCCAACCCTGCCCCTTGAGCCAGAATCATCCCATATTATGCCATATTTTCTTTAAAAAAAAATTCAGTTCAAGACTATCAGAGACTTTTGGACTAAAATTTAAACAGTATTAGAAGAGCCAAATTAGGAATCAAATTTATAGGAAGTTTGTTTAACCTAAATGGTTATTATCTTTAATGCTTAAATGAAATTGATAGTGTTAGGGGAACCCTAGAGTGAGTTAAACTAAGTTAGGCCAAAGGTTTACTCTATAGGACAAGCCAGAAACCTTAAATTAGGGAAGCCTAAGCTTAGGAAAACTAACTCCCAAATTACCATATTATTTAATTTTAATTCTGGGATAATGTTAGAAATTTTGTCTCAAGGTAGCTACAACCAGACCACAACTAGATTCATTGTAGCTACATGCAGGTGCCAAAGTAAAAAGTGAAATTATCAGTAGTTTTGACATTATATGCTTTAATAAGTAACCACATACAGTGAAGCTGTACTATAAATCCTCAACAACTTGCATTACATTTATTAATTTTAAATTAAATGGCACTAAACTAGTATTTTTGCTTAAAAATGCATATTGTTTTTTTTGGTGAGGACCACTTATTTTAATGTCAACTGTCACCTGTAGCGACAGTTTTAAGTAAGCTGGTGGTGTCCTAAACATGCAATAAATTTTAGTTAATAGGTCCTAGACACTATACTGAAATTTAAAATTAGAAATATTTTTCAGAGTGATTTCCTTAGGGTACAACACTACTAATATATTACAGTAAAAAAGTTAAAGAAATGGATGAGGACCGTGAAGAACTTGGTATGTATAAGTTTGTCAAGTGCTGAATAGCCAGGGAATATTTGGTTCATGTTTTAGGAAGGCTTCATCTCACAAGCAAATTAAGTCTGTTTCTACCAGTGAAACTGTGAATGAAGTAGGGTGATCAGACAAAAAATATTTATTAATTAGCTAATCAGTTAAAAAAAAAAAAAGGGAGTTTTTAAATAAATATTTAATGGGCATCTAGCATCCTGATGTATATATTGATGTAGCTTAATGTGGGTAGAGTCTTAATTTGGTTAATAAAAGTTAGTATTTAACCCTTTCATGCCAGAAAAGAAACTTGTTTTTTATATCTCCAGAATGACTAAAATCTCAAAATTTGATGGTCTCATTTGCACCCCTACGGCATGAAAGAGTTAAAGCTGGCATGGGTTTAAACAGATTGATGCAATGGCAGGAAATCCACTTAATTGGATACTGTAACTCCATGAGGGTTTGCTGTAGACCAGTATAAATTTGTATATTGCAAAACCTCTCATAGGTAACTTGTACAATTTATCAGTTCACATTCAGTTTTTCTTTAGACTCAAATGTCATTCAAAATACCATTATCTTTTAGAAAGTATGATTAGGTTGCAACCAGTGATCCAAAACTAATTTTGACTATCATAGCATCATACAGGTCTTACTGTTTTAATTTAAGATGTAATTATGTCCCTGACTAAATAAATTTGGAGGGGACATAATGTATTGAACTTGTTCATCATTTATCACTCTTTTGTATTTGGGTTGTAACTTTTGAAATGGTCAACATAAACTTGATGAAACTTCACAAACATATGGATCATTACAAGATGATGTGTCATGAACAAGAATCAGGCCATTGCATCATAGATTGGAGGTCAAATGGAACTTTTTAGTGTTTGCACCATAATTTTTGAACCACTCAAAATAAATTGATGAAATTTCATACATATGGATCATCACAAGATGTCATAAGCGAGAACCAGGTTCTTGCACCAAAGGTCAAGGTCACAAATATAATATAGCAAGGGACATTGATGCCTTTTTAACATATTTTTTGTTTAAAATAGATCTAAGCTAATATTTTTAAGTCTCTTTTCATGTTCCATTCTGAAGGTAAAAATTGTTACCTGCATAATTAACCCTTTCCAAGCACCAGGTCATATCACATTTAAAAAACATTTATATATAGTGCCCACTGCTGTTTAATTCTAACCATAAATATAGTTTCCCACAAATTAAAATTAATCCCATAATTTCTATATTTAGTTGCCACTGCAAAATGAATAGGCCTTAAGTATTTTTTTTTATTGGGGTTGTTTAACCCTAGAATGCATAACCCGGGCCTCTGAGGCCCGCCGGGTGTTATATTATCCGGGTTATGCATTCTAGGGTTAACCTCCTTCACAGCATCTAAGGTCATATGATGGAGGGGACCTACAGCTTTATGTGGAATCTGAACCACGGGTTGCTACATAATATGGGTGCGGAGGACTGTCTCCCATCCAACTACTACCCAGACCCAATGTCGCTTAACTTCACTGATCTCCGGGAAGCGGTCTTACGACATCGGCCACGACATAGCCCAGGCCTTAGGTATCTCTGTGCTCAACTCTAGGAAGGTGTACAGTCCTGATGGTGTTCCTCCTCTTGTTCTAAGAACTGTGCTTCTGTGCTGACACCCTAGGCAAACTCTCTCATCTTTGTCTCTCATCTGGTACTTTTCCTTCCTGCTGGAAGTTTGCTTTCATTCAGCCTCCTAAAGAAGGGTGATTGCTCTCAACCCTCCAACTATTGTCCAATTGCTTTGATTTCTTGCCTTTCCAAAGTTCTTGAATCTATCCTTAATAGGGAGATTCTTAAGCACCTCTTCTCGCAATCTTCTTTCAGATCGGCAGTATGGGTTCTGCAAGAGACACTCTACTGGTGATCTTCTTGCATATCTCTCTGACTTCTGGTCATCCTCCTTTCAGGATTTTGGTGAAACTTTTGCTATTGCAATTTAGACATATCAAAAGCTTTTGATAGAGTCTGGCACAAATCTTTAATTTGGAAACTGCCCTCCTTCAGTTTCTGTCATTCTATCTGTGCCTTCATCTCTAATTTCCTTTCTGGCTGATCTATAGCTGCGGTTGTAGATGGCCACTGTTCTTCTCCTAAAACTATTAACAGTGGTATTCCTCAGGGTTCTGTCCTGTCACCCACTCTTTTCCTTTTATTTATTAATGCTCTTTTAATTTGCACTTCCTCTCTTATTCACTCGTATGCTGATGATTCAACTCTTCACTTCACCCACTTCCCAAAGCATCCCTCACAGCAGCCACTTCATGATTTGCATAGGACAGCTATGCGACACCTGACCTCTGATCTTTCTGCTATATCTGATTGGGGCAGAGAAGGCCGTGTGGCTTTCAATGCCTCAAAAACTCAGTTCCTCCATTTGTCTACTCATCACAATCTTCCACACAACTATCCCCTTACCTTGAATAACATGCAACTCAATCCTTCTTCTTCTCTTAACATTCACGGTGTTTCCTTTTCTTATGATCTTTCCTGGAAAGATCGCATATGCTCTCTTTCTAAAATAGCTTCTAAGAGGTTAGGTGTGCTGTACCACCTCCTCAGTTTCTTTACCCCAACTCAGTTGCTGTCTCTGTACATGGGTCTTGTCCACCCCTGTATGGAGTATACTTCTCATGTGTGGGGTGGCTCAACCCACACAGCTGTACTTGACCAGGTGGAATCAAAGGCTTTTCATCTCATCAATTCCCCACCTCTTACTGATTGTCTTCAATCTCTCTCTCTTCACTTCAGTATTATAACAGACTATCTAATGCGAGGTTTAATCGGTATTTTCAACCTTTCATCTACTCAACTGGTAACTCTGGAACAATCTTCCTCAATCCATCTTTTCCTCTGTATGACCTCCAATCTCTCAAAAACCCTGGACCTTGATTTTGGCTCTCTCCTGCTTCTATAGGTGGGGGGGCACTTTTGTGGGTATTTACCCCTGGCCCTTCCTTCCTGCATAATAAAAAATAAAAAATAGTCAGTCACTCCTGCTAAACTGATATATTGAGGGTTGGTATGAAAGTAACGCCTCTTATTTTTCAGTTTATATTTACTTTATTTATATTTATTATATTTACTTTATATTTGCCGTGTATGTATGCATATTCCCTGTAATTATTAGAATTATATGTAGTGAGAAATAAAACAAGAGAGATTATTTTCATACTGCCCCTTGTATATATACAGGGTGTAACAAAAGTCCATTCTCATAGGGAAATAAGATATAACAGAATTGAATGAGAAAATATGATAGTTTTAACTATACATTTCAAACAATACAATCAACATAACAATTAATCCAGTATATGCTCATTGCTCCAGTAATGATAATTGTGGTGACTCACTGTTCCATTTTAATGAAAACAAGCTTCATTGCTAAATAAAATATCAGAAAAGATCCTTATGAGAAATGACTTTTGTTATACCCTGTAACTACCTATTTATACTATAATGCTTGTCATGAATTGTGAAGTTACTCACATCCAGGGGTGGACTGACAACAACCTGGGCTCTTGGGGATAATGAGGTCCTGGGCCCCTTGAAATCCAATTTTTTTTCATAGTATAGTTCGATTAGACACTTGACCCAATTGAGAACACACTTGCTGTTTTATGATGACTGCAGGCCAGTGCTGCTGAGCTCCCTAATGGCCTGGGCTCTCAGTCCATGCCCAACCACTCAGTCCACCCCTGCTCACGTCCATCTAGATATTTTAGCGAATATTTTAGGAGCAGCTTGAATCTAGCTTTGGACATTATTTTGTCAAAGATTGATGTAAACAAAAGCTGGTTTGTTGAATGATACAAATCAGGACTGGATTTCTGGGTTATGTTTTAAATGACATGGGCTGGACCTATAAATCAAAATAACTTTTTATGAGGTATTTTTAATCGCTTTATTCAAATTTGTCACTCATTTTTTGTGCAAACTATTGTAGAAATAATAGTAATAATAATATAAATATATATATATATATATATATATATATATATATATATATATATATATATATATATATATATATAGTGTATTTGTAGTCAGGGGTGGTATGACATTATTATTCTGCGACTTAAGTAGTTTGTTGGTTTCTGTTCTGGCTATTTTTTTTTCTAATTGGATTCAATTTGGTGGTGTTTGTGATAGAATTATGATGTGCTGTTCGTGTGGTTTTGACTGTGAGAACTTGATTCATCATGTGCCCTAGATGAAGACAAAGCATTGGATATTTTTATCAATTATGGCTTTATTCTCTCATCCTTAACTTGCCCGAAATGTGACAGTGAGTGCCTAATACGAAAAGATCAGAAGATATTTAAGTCAACTGATGTTAACAAATGTGACAGTGAGTCAACTGAATGCCTGGTTAGGTTAATTGACTGCCCAATTAGGTCACCTGTATGCCCTTGATGATTGGTTAGGTTAAGTCATAATATTTTCGTTAGTTTAAACAAAAATGATGAGAGCAAACTTTTCTGGTTAATTTTGAGGTGTTTTGCATGTTTCCTGTGGTAATGCATCGTTTACGAGATCTTGTAATATGAACATGTTAGATTATGCTTTATTGTATAAAATGTAGTAAAAAATATATTTTTAAAGTGTATTTTGGTGTGCTTGTTTGAATATGACCTTCATTTCTTGTGCAAATAAACAGAAATACAGTTGTCATTGCATGGCCCAAACATGTATTTCTGTTCATTTGCACAAGAAATGAAGGTTATATTTGAACAGAGCACACCAAAATACACTAGAAAAATGTATTTTTGATTTCAACTTCAGCCCATATCATTTGCAACATAATTACCAATTTCTGTATAATTCCTTGAAGTGCAACTAAAGCCAACAAAACCTGTGTATATTTCTCCATCATTAGTAGTATTTCTCCATAGAATATATCTGCTTTTTCTTCTCATTTTTTCTGCTCATCATTTTTCTTCTGCATACTTTTTGTGTACTTATTTGTTTCTTCTACAGTTAGTTTTATAATATCACCTTCCAAGAATGAATGCAAAAAACTTCATTTTTTCTATGTGAAGGTCAAAATATGATAATAAAAACCCACTCTAATAGACAGAGTTTATTTCCACAACAGTTTTGATGCCCGCTGGCATCCTCTTCGGGTGGATACCCAAAGGGGATGCCAGTGGGCATCAAAACTGTTGTGGAAATAAACTCTGTCTATTAGAGTGGGTTTTTATCATCATATTCCAAGAATGATTAAAAACTTTCTAAGCGACAGGTTTGATTTTCAAGGAAAACTTTGACCCCATTATTTCCAGTAAGTTCAAACATATTTCTAATGGCACACACTGAATCAACCCAGCATTGTTGGCATACCTTATTTTCATCAGATGCGTCTACAGTAAATACTCAATAAGTTGGACTATATAGGGCTCTAGCCAGTCTGACTCATCATGAATTACTTTAATTACCCCCTCTATTTACCCCTAAAGAGGCATAAATACTCTCTAAACTTTTAAGTTTGATTAGTGAGAGTCTAATACAATGTTCAAAATAAACAAAATAAACATTAAAAAACAATAAAACTTTGTTTCACTTACCGTTGCTGGAATTATTTTGAGCGTGAAACACAAAAAATTTTATTGTTTACCTTTTCGTACAATACAGTATTAAAAAACATTTCACGTTAGTAAAAGAAACAAAATAATAATGGCACTTGACATAGGAAATAAAACACTTCTCTCAGTAAAAAACAAAAGAATAATAGCACTTGACAGAGGACGAGTCCAACTCATTGAAGTCTGACTCATCGAGTATTTACTGTATGTCACTACTAATTTCGTCTTCAAGCTCATTTGTAAGTCATTATCACTGTCACTTTCTATGCTTGAAATATCATTCTCATTTTCTTCATTTTCCAGATCATTCATAAATTCATCATCCAAATCTATGTCATCAAGAAATTAAAGTTTCCTGATCATTTAGTAAATGTCTTCCATGTGACATTTTGAACCCAGAGAGGGCAACATAAAACTACCTATAATAATATCAGGACTTCTAAAATCACTGTCTATATAAAAAAATATATACTAAATTCAGTGTTTATCTATATTCATGTATACATGAAAATACTGAATATGTAAGTGTATAAAATAGTCACACACTAGTTAGCAATGTGAAATCCAAGCAGATACTGCCTCGAAGCAACCCTAAATTCAAGCCCAAAATGTTATCAGTGTTAGTCATAAAGGTTGGCAATTAATAATTTAACTTGTATTTTATTATTTGGAAAGTAAATTTAGAGGCATACACTTATTTGCAACCCTAAGTTTTAAAAGCAAACTATTTATAGACTCGCTGCTAAATTGGTCTACATCTTAGACAAACTATATGGTACATATATAGTTCCACTGCTGGGAAATGGTTAAAGCTCTAAACTCTGATTATGACTTATGTAAAATGTATTTAAAGATAGTAAAATTCATGCAATACTTATTCAGTGTTAATTTCTGTGTACTTCTGTTGAAACATAACATACAAAGATGCCTCGGTTACATGCAATTTTAATGAAATTATCTAGTTACCAATAAATAAGGCCTACTTTAATTCAAAACTACAATTTCAGCTATTACTCCAGAGTTAATAAATGTCTATCGCAAAGAATTTAGATCAGACCCAACAGCTAATTTGGCAATGAATGCTTGTTGGAAGACAGATCCTTTGGAAGTGTGTGTAAGAAGAGAAAGAATTTATGAAACTAATCATGTTTTCACACATAAGGTAAGACCAATCATATTTGCTTCACTAGTTTGGTTCCTAGGTAGGCCTATCAATTTTTAAATATGTATTTTCATATTCTGCACTCGTATGAGTATCCAAAAATAAAGGTTTTCTTCAGGGAGCTCTATACAGTAGCCTTATGTTAATATTGAAAGCTAATTGTAAATTTTACATTTGTGACATTCCACACTATCAATTAATAATGTAAAATGTTTCAGTTTACTTATACAGGATGGATAAAACAAAAAATGTACCTGATTTCAAAATGAAGCTACTGAGTAGCTGTACAAGATAGGATTGAATAATGAAATGCATTGAGCAGTCAAAAGTCAGGTTCTTTTAATACATATTTTTTTGGTTACACATTACAAATTCAAAATGCCTCAGTTAAGTTTACAACAAAAAATCTTTAGCATTGAGAAGTACATTAAAAGATTCCCTTTTGCAAACTAACAAAAAAATGGTTATTTAGTAAAAAAAAATTTACTTTTGCCTGCTCACTGCATTTTATTATTCAATCCCATCTTGTATAGTTATCCTGTAGTTTCTGTATAAAAAACAAGTTAAAATTTTTAGGTTTAATCCTTACTTGGATAAGTTCCATATTTTTGTACTGAAGATGGTTTACTTCAATCTTTTAATAGATTGAAGCGGAAGGGAAACCCATTTCTCACCAGAGGTCCTCAGGAAGATGTTGGATTTTTGCTGCCTTGAATGCCATGCGTTTGCCTTTCATGAAGTCACTGAACTTGGATGAGTTTGAGTTTTCGCAGACCTATCTCTTTCTCTGGGATAAGGTAAATTAGATTTGAAATGGTTAGTTTTACTCTTAACATTTACTTACTTTGTTCTTCAATTCATACTTATCATATACACTTCACAGTAAAAAAGGTTACTTACCTTGGTAAGTGATGATGAGGTTGTTTAACCACCTTCGCAACATCTAGGGTCATATGGTGGAGGGGACCTACAGCTTTATCTGAGATCTGAATCACTGGTCACTATGTAATCTGGGCACGGAGGATGGTCTCCAATCCAGCTATTAACCAGACCCAGTGTGTTGCTTAACTTCGCTGATCGACGGGAAGTGGTGTTATGACACTAGCCACGATGTAACCCTATTTACCTTGGTACTATGCTAATAGTTCAGTCATTGTGATGAACCTATTTAGAGATATCTTTTTAAAGCGTGTTTAAAGAAAGGTATCAAATTATTGTTAGAACAACAACTTTGGCCACCTGTATATAATTTTTTTCTATAAATGTGCGTGTGTTTGTTTTATAGTTAATCCTCATAATAATTAATTATGATAATATATATTACAATTCGTAACTAAACACGCATTTGATTTGTCTCGTAATAAATCATAATTAATCGTATTTATATAGTTCATAATCGTAACTAGGAAGTTTGTTTTATAATAATAATTAATCATAATATTTATACTACCACATCTTGAGTACCTACGTATGAAATGCTTTTATCTCGTAATTAATCTGAGACCCCAGTAAAGCCTAAAGCTTAAGGGCCAAACTACATAGGAAAAATAAATAAGTACGTTCCGCTAAAAATTATTGTAATACTGTAAATTGTAATATTTTTACCAATGAGCATTTGTCAAAATCTTTATGGGCTGAGTTTGTTCACCACTGACAATTGTCTCTGAATGAATCACCTTTCCTTTACTTAGCTCCTTATTTTTCTCTCTCCCGTAAATTCTTAATAATGTGAAGCCCATTGTTTTATTCGCATTGAACTTGCATCCTCAGTTAGGATGGTGAATTTAGGTTGATTGCATTTGTCAAAATCTTTATCCTTTTCAGATTGAAAGATGCAATTACTTCTTGAGTAAAATCGTTGAGTGCATGAGGAAAAATGAACAGATTGAAGGAAGGCTGATTTCGTACCTGCTTGTGGAACCTACTTGCGATGGAGGGCAATGGGATATGATGATTAATTTAGTTGCAAAGTGTGATTTAGTTCCATATTTTAGCGTTAGGACAACGTGACAAACTATTGAATTATATAAAGTTTTTTAGCTAGTCCCGAAACCTAATTTAGTTCAGGTTGAATAATCTTCGAGGGAGGAGTACCTATGTGATATTATTGTTCCTTCTAACTGCTTCCTTTATGAGGATTTCTGATTTTGACATTTAACTGCTGGAAACTAATTGGTCACTTAGTGAAATTAATTATATATGGACTATTTCAGCATAATTTTTAATTATGAACATTTTCAAGAAGTTTATTATTGGCTTACTTCGTGAAGAAACTGTATTTTAGTGGATATTTATATTTTCAGATATGGATTAATGCCTAAGAAGTGCTTCCCTGAATCATATTGTGCAGAAAATTCTTTGAGGATAAACAGAATTCTCGAAACTAAGGTAATACCCTCGATTTTCATCAGCTACTCGAAGGTCGAAACCAAGTATCTGTTTGATTTTATGTTGTCATCATTTTTGCCATAAATATTTCATGTATCATTTTAGTTTTTCCAGTTTCTGAAAGATTATGCGGAGTTTAGCTACGGTGGAGATTATTTAAAAATTGATGGTAACGCCTTTTTTTTACAATTAAGGGGGCCTAAACGTTTTTTACTCATATTTTGGGACTTTGTTTTTTTCAATATTAATGGTCAAGAGTAAAATGCATGAATTTTAGAACATAGCATTCCGCTCCGTTTGGTTGAAAACGTGGTTCCTTGAGCTGAAGGAAAAGCTGAAATATGGTATAGATTTTGTGATGAGGTCGTCTCAAGCCACTTCATGTTTGTGGTGGGTGTTTAAACGATGGCGATTTCTCCGTTTTCAGTTAAGGGAATATACGAGAGATTTGCATGAACTACTCGCGGAAGAAGACGAAGGTCAGCCGTCGCAAGTGGTACCGATGCTGCAGAAGCAGATGAAAGAAGTCTACAGAATAGTGAGCATCTGCCTCGGCATTCCTCCCGATACTTTCACCTGGGAATATTATGATAAGAGCAAAAACTACCATTCCCTCGGCCCAATTACGCCTTTGGAATTCTATACCAAGCATGTTAAGCCCATTTTCGACGTGGAACAAAAGGTAGGAAGAAAATAAGGTCAAGAATTGTATCATTCATTAGTATGCGATTGTGTCACGTAAAATGCGGTTGATTGGCCTTTAGTATAAAAGGAAGAAAGGTTGGATAAAGTTAAGATGAAGAGTTCAAATGTTCGAAAAAAGGTGGCAACAGCTTACGGAGGAAGAGTAGAGCAGGTCCTTGGAGAACGAAACAGAGAGAGAGGGAGGGTGAACAAATGGATGCACAGAATATGTGGTGTGTTTATAAGAATATTTTATGAAGACAACATCTGATGTAAGTGTGTACCAAATTGAATAGGGAGAAAGGTGACTCTATGGTGGAACGATGAGGTGAAAAAGTTTAGGAAAGAAAGTTACAAACAGTCTGGCAGCGATGGAAAGATGTGTAATGAGGAATGAAAAGAAATTTTAAGCGAGTGGTAAAAAAGGTGGAGATAGTGTAGACGAAGACTTGGGAAGGAAGAGTGTATAGTATGAGGAGAATAAAGATAATTTGGAAGAAAGCGAAAAGGTGCAGACTGGTTGTAATATGGAAGATGAGGATGGCAATCTGTTATTGCAAAATGAACAAACGCGCGAGAAATTTGAAGCGTATTTTAGTGAGCTGGTAAGTGAGGTAGGTGGACAGGAAGTAAATATGAATGAAGTTATTTAGGAGTGCATGTTATGGGGTGGGAAACTCGTTAGTTAGAAGTTGAATGGGCAGTATGTAAGCTGAAGAAAGTAAAATCAGCAGGAATTGGCGGATGTAGTGAAATGATTAAATGTGGAGGTAGAATGGTGCTTCAATGATTATGGAAGATACTGTATGTCAGCAAGCGTGGGGAAATGGTTGTGTTAGAGGTGAAAAAAATGAATGTAAAAATTATGGGAAAGGCATAAATCTTTCGAGTATAATTGGAAAAGTGTACGAAGAATGTTCAAAGGCAGGGTACAGAAGATTATGCAGTACTACAGGCGAGTTGAATGAACGGTTGGAGTGCAACAGGGCTGTGTGATGTCTTCATGGTTATTGAATGTGTACATGGATAGAGAAATGTGCGAGAGGAGGAAACCTGAATTTTGAAACAAATGAGTGGCAGCTGTGGCATCTTATGTATGCTGATGACGTGGTTCTTCTGGGTGAATTAAGATCAGCGACAAGTTCTGCTTACGTGTGTGAAAGGAGATTGTTGGAAATGAATATAAATAAAAGTAAGGTTCTTGTCAGTGAAAGTGAAGAAGCAGCAGCAGCATACAATATTGTGGTAAATACTAAATAGAGAAATAGAAGTTGTGAAAGAATTTAAATATCTTGGGTGTTCGATTTTCAAGAGAGGTACGAGTGCATTGAAAAGCGAGAGGTTTGTAATTTGAGTCGTTGGTCTCACACGATGTATCACTGGAGATATACATCCAACCTTTATGCCAGAGCATAAGTGGTTTCCACCGTTTCTGGCTCGAGGTACCTCAATGCTATCTCTCTTTCTTTCGTGGCATTCGGAAGAATTTTGGCTTCCCAGTGTTCAACATCCAGTTCCTCAGTCCCAACCCCCCAACACCATGTAACTTCAAACTTAGCTTATACAGTTTCCGTCCCCGCAAGGCGGTTCTAAGCTCGTGCTCTTTGTGCTCGTTTGTACGTGCTTGTTCCTGGAGGTTTCATGTGCGCCCTCCCGGCCCTAGCACCCAAGGATGGTGGGGCTCGACCCTGCAGTCCTTGTCATCCTTGGTCTTTTTCCACTTCGACTGTCCCCTCCACCCTTTCTTTTTCCTCTGTCTTTCCTCTCACTTTTTCTTTGTTTTTCCGCTGAGATATGCCCTTTAAATAGAGGCGAATCGGTTCTTCCCGAACTAAAAAAAAAAAAAAAAAAAAAAAAATACAGTTTCCGTAGGAAGCAAATCATAAATGTTTTGTTTCGTTTGAAATTTGTATATCTTCAATAACATTTGAATTGCTTATTTTTGTCGTTTCATGAACTTTTTCGTCACTCCAGTTGGTAAACAATGGTATAGTGGATGTTATTACAATGTGTAATATGTATTCTACATACAGGGTGTACCATAAGTCCGGTTTCATATAAAAATTTATTTTAAATTAAATTTACGAAAGTAATACATTAGAACTCAGGTCTCAGGAGTATAACGCACTTGGCCTCCGCCTTTTCCTCAGGAGTGTAACTCTCTCCCATATTAGCTATTGCGTGTTATTCTAACAGCAACAAAAAAGAGGTTCCAAAACAAGACATCAGTGTGAACATTTGCTTTAGTTCTAATGCATTACTTTTGTAGATTTCTGTCTATAAATAAAAAAATTTTTGCGCGGTTTTGAGCGGAGTAACAAATATCTCTTTCGCTCAGTCGCCTGTTATGATTGATTGACTCGCGTAAAGTGGGTGGAGCTAATGTGTCTCGCTCAGTCGCCCTTGTTATGAATGAATGATGCAAACCCACAGGGAAAAAGAAAAATGATTCCAAGGCCTTTCGTGTATTCAGAAGTACACCTCGTTAGGGAATGAAGGGAGAAGGCGAGATTGCCTCATTGATATGAAGCAATCTAAAAGATTGCGTCATATCAATGACTCATGCCGAAGATCACGTAAATACAAGAAAAAGTGATGCAATAATGACAGTTTTGGCGGTAGGAAATTCTACCACTGGGTACTAATGGGTTAAAGTTATCCGAAACTATCATTTTCTTAATAAGAACCAAATTCATCCTTCATAAAGGGAACAGCCAGGAAGCTCATTTCCCCACGATGTTGGGGTGAGTGTGTCCCAACAAATGTTACGTTTAGCCCAAACAGTAACGGGGTAAGCGGCCATCTCAACCCCAGAATTCATTCTTTATATAACTAAAGACTCGACCATCTGTATTTCTTTTGTTTAATAGGTATGTTTAGTGAATGACCCGAGGCCGAACAACAAATACGGAAAGACCTACACGGTGGATTGCCTGGGAAACGTTGTACACGGTCGACAAATCATTTATAACAACCAGCCCGTGGAGCTCCTTATGAAATTAGCTGCCGAAAGCATTAAGAATGGAGAAGCTGTTTGGTTTGGTTGCGAAGTTGCGAAGAGATTCGCGAGCAAACTCGGCATTCAAGACGTGGATGTGTGAGTTAAGAAATGAAGTTGAGTTTTTGATATTACTCTAACGGTGGTACAGTATATATTAAATGCTCGTTACCACTTTTGTTCTTTTCGCCCTTATTCCAGAGGAGTAAGAGCCGTAAACGTTCGTAAAACCAACTCTCGATTGACCAGTATCAATCAGGACCCTTCTCATTCCTCGTAATTGCGTGTTTTTGCGGAAAAGTTATATTGAATTCGAAAATTTATTTAAATTAATTTCTTAAATAATAACGATATACTTATAGTCGGGCCCCGCAAGGGGGTTCTAAGCTCGTGCTCTTGAGTGCTCTTTGTGCTCGTTTGTACGTGCTTGTTCCTGGAGGTTTCACGTCGCCCTCCCGGCCCTAGCACCCAAGGATGATGGGGCTCGACCCTGCAGTCCTTGTCATCCTTGGTCTTTTTCCACTTCGACTGTCCCCTCCACCCTTTCTTTTTCCTCTGTCTTTCCTCTCACTTTTTCTTTGTTTTTCCGCCGAGATATGCCCTTTTAAATAGAGGCGAATCGGTTCTTCCCCAACTTTAAAAAAAAAAAAAAAAAAAAACTTATAGTGGGGTTTACAGTATGACGAACTACACGATATAAACGTACGAAGCATAATCAATTATTCACCAAATAATTTTCTTCTGATGCTTTAATTTTATTTTTATCATTGCCAACGATTTATTAAAAAATATTTTTTATTCTATAACGTATATAACTCCGCAGCTTCGGTTTCCTTTTCATACGAAAGGAATTGAAGCTTCGTTAATCGATGCTTTGATTTTCAAAACTGTTCTTTATTTCGCATTAAGTAAGTTCTGTCTGCGAATGCATCATAAGTAGTGCAGCCTAGTTTGTTTTATTTTTGGGGCTTTGTTATATAGGATGGTCCAAAAATCCTTATCTATTTTGCTGAAATAACTATATTTGTATTATTTTCTACAGGCCATAGATGATGAGGGACGTTACAGTACAAGAACGTGTGATAGTAGTAACACTACGTATCCGAGGGAAGAAGTGTAAAAAAAATTAGAGAAAAATTCGAAAGAAGATTTCACAAACCAGAACGTACAATGTTCAGTGGCGTAACTAGAGGGAGTCCCGGGGGCGGCAGCCCCCCGCCTAAGAAAGGATTTTGTCGGAAAATTTTTCCCTCGGTCTGAAAATTTGATGTGTGAGTGCATCTATCGTTTGTTTGTGTGACCATAAATTCCTCCCACACTTGGTACGTTTGGACATGTACGGTTCATATCATGTCTTGCCAAATTTGGCCTCTATCTCAATCGCGAAGTTGTTGCAAACCTGTCTGTAAGGGAACTACAACAACCTTTTCTGAAGGAGAAAACGAAGAAATATCTTCAATAATGGAAAAGTAGGGTAATGGTCTCCTTCCTTTACAGTTTTAATTCTGATTAAGTTTTTTTTTCTTACTCCTTATTTTCAGAAATTTGAATAACGCTTCTTTTGTCTTTTTTGTTTCACTTTTATTTGTACTTAAAAAAGAGCTCCAATAAATTCGTACATGTTTTTAATATATGGTTGTTGTAGCCACATTTTTTTTCATTCTGTTATGGTGGGCAGTATAATTAATATATAATGTTGCAAATTTTCTGGTCCATTGTTGCACAGAGTGCATTATGCGTTTTCCCTTGTGAATCATTTTCTTTCACTTAATGGTAGTGTATTCTGCTTTTGTATTGAATTACTAAATACTGATGCGGGTGTGTTATTGTATATGTTTCCTCGCACTGAATAGATTCTTTGTATTGCCTGTAAATTGTTATGCTTAATGAGATATATGATTGATAAACGGTATCTTTGTCACGCCCGTTTGTCGGAAATTTTGGGCCTTTTGCCTCCCCATTCCAGCTACGCCACTGACCTACAGACAGCAATTCGCGAACTGGTCAATAAATTTAAAAGAATAGGATCTATTTATGATGAGGTAAGAGCTGGATGTCCAGGTACCTCTCGAGAAAATGTCGAATTGGCAAGAGATGCCTTTGAAACAAATCCTAGAATGTCGACTCGCACATCACGTAGACTGAGCATACCAAAAACAACTGTTCTAAGAATTTTAAAATCAACATTAAAACAGAAAAGTTACCACATTCAAGTGCTACATGAGTTACACGAAGAGGATTATCCAAGACGGGCCGCCATGTGCACACGATTGAAAAAAATTTATATCGAAAACTTAATAAACCACATTCCCTTCAGCGATGAAGAGACATTCCACACATGCGGAAAGGTTAATCAACATAATTGTCGTATCTGGGCTAGTGAAAAACTAACCGAGTTCTACGAATGGGAGAGAGTTTCTCCTAAAGTTAATGTCTGGTTGGGTATGACAAGATCGAAGATTTACGGACCTTATTTTCTTCGCAGAACCCACGGTAACAAGGCCAATTTATCTTGACATGCTTCACCAGTTTCTTAAACCCCAGTTTCGTTCAGATGGCATTCTCGACACGAAGATGTAGCTCCATGTCACTATGTATACATGGTTCAGGCGTACCTTGATGAGCTCTTATTAAATCGCTGGATTGAACGTGGTGAAAACAGGTCGTGGGCAGCACGATCTCAGGATTTAACACCATTAGACTTCTTTGCGTATGGCTTTATAAAGTCTGAGGTTTACAAAACAAGAGTGACAGACCTGCAGGATCTGCGAACCTGCATTGTCACGGCAATCGCTAAAATAACTCCATAGATGCTTGAGAATGTGTTCCGCATTGCAGTGGACCGATTTAAGATTTGCAGAAACACTGATGGTGCTCACGTTGAATGTTAGACCTAAGCTTGATAAATAAATATACATCTAATGTTACATTTTATCCTAAAATACTATTATTTCAGCAAAATAGATAGGGACTTTTGGACCACCCTATATATATATATATATATATATACACAGGCCCGGATTTAGCTATAGGCGAACTAGGCGATCGCCTAGGGCCTCGCGCCAAAGGGGGCCTCGCTCAAGCCGTTTTGCGCGTTCTGTTCAAGTGATATTAATGATTTAGAACTCTATGAAGAACTTAAAGTACTTTGCAGGTTTATACCTGAGAAAACATCTCGGAAATGCCCTTGTTTATATAGTGCAAAAACAACTAAGTGAGAGTTATCCTAATGTTTATGTTGCACTTCGAATAGTATTAACCATCCCAGTTACTGTTGCTTCGGCTGAAAGAAGTTTCTCGCGTCTCAAACTTATTAAAACATATTTGCGTTCCACCATGTCTCAAGCGAGATTGCAATCATTAGCTGTTATCAATAGAAAACGATATAACAAATTCATTAGATTAATTATTCTCAATTAATTGAAGAGTTTAGCTCGAAGAAAAGTAGAAAAGCATTGCTGTAATATTCAAGGAGCATCTGAAACAAATATTAAAGCATTAATATTTAGCCTGATAAGTCGATCGCTCACTATTATAAAAAATGAAATGTCAACATCTCTTATACATCACATATGAAAAACGTTTGTATACTATGGAAAGTCATTACCTATAATATTATATAAATCTTGGAAATCATTGTTTTATATTTTCGATACAAATCTTGATTCATATTATAATTTACACTTATTTGTATGGTTTATTTATATTTCTTATACAATTTCCATGCGTGATTATTTTGGTTTGGTTTAATTTTTAAGTGCTGGCATAGTTCTGTCTATGCGGGATTCTAATATTGCTGGTATAGTACCGATAATTAAGTCCATATTTTCATATATATAGGCCTATGGCCTCGGAACTTCTAGATCCGGCCCTGTATATATATATATAATATATATATATTATATATAAATAATATTTTAGGGTGGTCCATAACTATATAGGGGAAATTTTTTTTTTTTTATTTCCTAGCTCCCACCCACTGAAGTTGAGGTTCTGTGAGAAAATGTTGCAGGTAAATTTTCGTTTCGATCAGTTCATATTTAGGGCTTTCTCACGAGTTTCAAAATTTATCCTTCTATCACTGTAATAGGTATTATATGGTATGCACTACAGCTACTCATTGTCGCCCAGTCAAAGAGCTTTTTCTGGCATCAGGAAACTTCCGGCGATGCTCCGACAGTACCGACACTACTTGCAGCAGATACTGCAGTTGCTGCTCGTCTTTGGTGTGGCGGCCGCTATACTGTTGGACGAGGGCCACAGCTCGCTCGGCGTGGTCATTCATCACCCTGAGGTTTTCCACAACCCTAAGCGCCGCCTGAAACTCCTCTTCATCCGGATCTTTGTTCGAGAAACCTGCAGACAATTGCAGTCGTTCGAAGAACCTCATCGAATTGTTCGTCACAAGGCTCTCCAAAGACGAATTGAGAGGCGGGTTGATACGCTTTGGAATCTGCTCTTCACCCTCTTTCTTGTATAGGGCTGCGACCATCCGGCGTTTCGTTGCAGATGGAACATCGGCATCAAAGGAGGCCAATGGAATCATTTCCTCGGAGAGGTACCAAAGCTGCCCTGCCAGCTTCTGACTGGCTGCTTTGGAGATCTGCTATGGATACGACCTCAGTGATTCCAAGAAGCAAAGGTCCTGGGCTGGAGCGGAAGCGGCCATCGGAGCAGTGAACCATGCCTTCAGGTAGACTGTCACAGCGAAGATGCTCATGTCTTGCAAGCATGTTTTCTCTTTCGGTGTGAGATGTTGCAATTGCTCCCAGAGCACCCACATCTTGATAGAATACAGGACCTTGCACATCCAGCGAGCGTGATGCATCGCACCTGGGCGCTTGAATCGAATCGGCGATTCAAGATTTCTACCAAGGAAGACAATGGCGAGTTCCAAAAATTCCTTGTAATCGTCTCGGTATGTTTCGCGCTGGATTTGGTCTTTGGCGAACTTCAGAAGTTCTTCTCTGACTGGTAATAGGGATGGACCAACAGTGGGGTTGTCGACACCTGTTTGGAACTTGCTTTTGTCGATGTAGTTCCACTGTTGCTGGAATCTCTTGAATAACAGAACTTTAGGACTAGAAATTGTGGACACGCCGTGAACGCGGCGGTGACAACTAGCTCCATGATATTATGATGCTTGTATGCAAAGTAGAGCAGTTCTTTCTGCAACTTCTGCTCTAGGAGCAAACATCATCTTGAGTGACGGCCAGTGTTAGCAGCGGCAGTGTCGAAACACATCCCCACCACTCTTTCACTTAGTCCCCAAAGTTGCAAGAGGTCGAACACCGCTTGTGCCTGCTGTTACCCACTTCCCGAAGCTATTTTTGGCACTCCTAAGAGCTGGCAGTTGCCATCTGAGGTGGACACTAAGACGGGAAGCCGGTCCACCTGCTCGTTGTTGGTAAGGTTTAGCAGAAGCTTTCCGTCCCAGTGCAGCAGCACCACGTCCGGAATGGAATCCTTTTTGGACCGATTCAGCCTGCTGCCTGCGATGATGCTTTCGGCTGCGCTTCACAGAGGATCGGCTGAGAGTCAGTTCTTCGAGGTTTTGGCCAAGGCTGCGAGCTGTTTCCGATGCAATGTAAAGCGCCATCCGGTCGCTCACCCCCGCCCTGTCTAAGGCTGAAGATAATGCCGAGTTGAAAATATTCTTGGTCTGGCGTGTTCTTTTTGGGGGAGGGGGGAGAAGGACAACCTCCAGTGGCTCCCTCAAGAAACTCGTCATCGGCAGAGCTTGAAGAAGCAAATTCGGCTGTTTGGGATTTTCGAGGCTTGCTCTTCGACTGCTTTCCTCTTTCAGACGTCTTCCTCTGCTTTCCGCTTTGCAACCTTCTGCTGCTGCTCCGTCAATTTTTTGTCGACGGAGCCCATTGTGCCACGCCGACCGGGCTCTCTCTGAGCGAGAAGGAAGTCGCGATCTTCTTGAAACTGGATCATCTAGAGAGCGTTTCCATGTGCAATGTTGAATAAATTGTTCAGCTTGCTTTTGAAAGACGTCTCGTTTTGGACTTGTTTTGGATTTCTCCTTCCCTCGTTCTTTTTTAAAGCCTGCCACTCTTTGAACAAGACCAAAAGCTTCTCCAAACAGTGGTCCTTCCGGCGTGTTGGTATGCGGGCTTTTCCCAAAATGAGAAAACTTCCTCCAGCACTTCTTCGGCGCTTTGTTTGGTGTCTTCTTATTCACAACATGATGATGCAAAAAACCACCTAGGATCTGGCCATTTGAAGGCAGTTTACTGCCTAAAATCTTTTGGTCCGGTTTGTCAACAAGTAAAAACCACGTGTTTTTGATATAACCGTCACCGTAAGTAAATGTAACCAATATAAACCAATGTGGTATACCATTATCTATTAAAATCTATTTCATATAGCTATATTTAACACTCCAACTTGTGAAAGAGCAGAAAACGGCATTAATTAGCACCTGTAATAGATCATAGTAATGAGTGACTCAGAAGAATATATAACCCATGAGCGACCACTAATTATGCACCGATGTGAGTGAAATTTTTCACAATTTATTTTCTGCTATAGTGACACAGATTAGGCGGGTGGGAGCTGGAAAAATCGAAAGTTCGATTTTATGGACCACCCTAATATATATATATCACGGCGGTAAATTATATATATATATATATATATATATATATATATATATAAATATATAATATATATATATAAAATATAAACCGAACAACAGACAATGATGAAAAATTTTCGTCCGCCTGACATGTCGGACAGGTGTGAGGTGTCGTATGCTGTCATCCATCTGCGAAAACTGCAGATTCATTGCCATACTGTTTGCAGAAATGCATTGCAACCAAAGGGACATTCCACTGTCCTCTGGTTAGTCCACTATTGAATCGATGACATTAATATGAAACTATAAAATTATCGTAAGAGAAATGTACTCTCCTCTATTGTGATTCTGAAACTTTACTACAGTATTCAGTTTTAACTTATTTCATCAATAATAGCGATCGTAGCACTTTCTGAAAACTTGAATGTAATGCTTTGTAAACAAAGCATTGATTAATTTAAAGGTTTAGTTTCTGTCGTATCCCTAAAACGCATTTAGGATACAGGTTCTACCTTTTCTCTTTCATTGGGAAATGAAATTAATTTTGATATGTGTAATGTATGTAAAATTTAGTAAATTTTGTACAAATTTTGCAGAAAAAAAGGAATATGATGCACGGAGTTAATAACGTCCATATACAGTAAGAACAGAGACTGACAGACTATTTTTACATTGGCTGTTTTGTATAATATTAATCTTACAATGCTATTCGACACGCAGTTAAGCCGTATTAGTTAATTATTTAATCCGTGTATAAATGAGTTTCTAAGTGCAATAACCGCACTTCAATAAGGTGGAAAGAGAAAAGCTAATAATGCGGAAAACTCGGAGCTGGTGGGACTCGAACCCTAGTCACGTGGTTTCAGAGTCAGCGCTCCAACCGATGACGTCATCCAGAATCGTTGATAGGGTATAGGAATGCGTTTTCCCGTTTCATCTTACTGAAGTGAGGTTTCATTTCGTTAAAGGAATATTTTGTAGTGATAAGTTAATTTCTTCTTCCGCAGACACGATTACAAGAGCGTGTTTGGAGTGGAAGTGAGCATGAACTTGAGTAAGGCTGAGAGACTCCTCTTCGGGGACTCATTGATGACTCACGCCATGACGTTTACGGCCGTTACTCTGGATGTGAGTTTTAGTTGGTTGTCTAAATCAGTTCTTTTCTTAATGGGAAAGTGAATTTATACATTCATAATTAAGCTCCCTTTTTAGTTCACTACTACTACGCCACCTTCATTGATTTATTTTATGCTGCTTAAGGTGCAGCAGGCCTTACAAACTATATTTTGCTCTCATCAGAGCTCCTCAGTCATAGACCGAAATCGTTAGTTTCAACTTATTTCAAGTTTTCAACGTATTCCTCGCGTGGGTCTTAGTTTCATTCTGTGTATGGATTTAAATACAGAAAAATCGAGTGTATTTTAAAGGCTGGCAAACAAAGTTACTCGTTTACGTTGTTTTTACATTTACGTTTTGGAGATTCTCGCTTATCCTTATTCAGGGTTGTTTGGTTTAAACCATGGTTTAAATCATTTTTAAAAAAAGAACCAAAAGAAAACAAAAGTATATGAAGAAGAAATAAAAGAATACAGGCAACCTTGCATTTATATTTTGTGCATGCATGTATTTCCATTAATTTAAACATAACCCCACTTGCATGATGGAGATCCATCAGGGAACTGTCTGACGATGTTCATGACTGCAGTATCATCTAGCGCTGCAGTTGAAAGAATCTTCTCTGCTTTTGGACTGGTACAGTCCAAATTAAGGAATAAATTAGGAGTTCATAAAGCTTCTAAACTTGTATTTATTTATAAATGTTTTAACAAATAGCTAATGTGAAATAAATTTAGAGGCTATATCTATAAACTTAAAGGCCAAAGAACAATATATTTTTCTATTCAGTACTATACCATACATTAAAGGATTTTTATTTTTTAAATATTTGTTTAGCTATATGCACAAAGTCAAGTTAAATGTTTATTTTATTTAGTTTATGGTTAAACTATTGATTTTTCTTTTTTCTAATTGTCAGCAATTAAATTATATGAGAAATACTAAAAGTTTTCAATTTCCTCAATTTATATATAAGCCGACAGGCTGTATATTAAAAACCAAAAAAAAACAATGGTTTTTGGTTTAAAAATTTTTTTTTTTTTTTTTTTTTTTTTTACCAACCCTCTCCTTATTAAGAGATCTCTCTCACTGCAGGAGAAAGATGTTCCCCTGAAGTGGCGAGTGGAGAATAGTTGGGGTGAAGACCGTGGAGACAAAGGCTATCACGTGTTGACGTCAGAATGGTTCAAAGAATTCGTGTTTGAAGTCGTCATCGACAAGAAGTTTGTTCCCAAAGACGTTCTTGATGTGTACAAAGAGAAACCAATTGTCCTTCCCGCTTGGGACCCGATGGGGTCGCTGGCGAAGGAAACCCTTTGATTTTATCTTCAACCTAACTCAGGAATTGGATAATTTATTTTAATAATTTTTATTCGTTCTAAATTGAATTTTAATTCGGGTTTAGATCTGATTGAGCTCCTTATTAAGAACTTTCATTTCAGTGCTTTTTATTCCATTCTGTTTTTATTCCAAGCTTCGTCTCGCGTCCTCTCCTCCTCCTCATCTTCGAGCGCGAACGGCGTTTGAAGACTTTTAAGTCATAATGCTTATACCTCACCAATAATAATAATGAAATAGTATATTAAGTTCCATTTTATAACAACCGTCAACAATGGTGCTCCGTAGGTGATATGCTGAGAGGCGTATTAGACTCGTTTATCCGTCTGATAACTTTCAGCAGGGCCATTATCAACATTGGTAGTTCAATTAAGTTCGTGATAGTTTTGTGAAATAGTCAATCTTTCATTTGTTCACCTTTTCACCTTCGATTTTCTTAAAGCATTTCAATAAGAAGCTTAATTACTTCGTAATCAAAATGTCAGGTTATCATCAGTCGATTGTCTTGATTTATTTCGTTCGCAAACGTAGGGTTGTCAACCATTCCAAATTTGAAGTTCAATTTTCGTTTTCCATCCAAAATTTACCCAACACACTCACTCACTCACTCAACTGTTGTTCACGGTTTTAGTTATTTACTATGCAGTGCCATCTAATACGAAGTTTGAATTTTGCAAGTTTTAATTCTTTTAAAGGGTTATTAATATGCGCGAGCGTCTTATGGCTCGATCGATCGATCGATTAGGGGTGCCGCCCGGCAGTGCTGAAACTCCGCTGGGTCGTTGGTTCGAACCCCAGTATTACCTGGAGCTGGTCGGTTGTCTTTTATTTATCTTCCGTCACGACGAAACGGCGGGCTGACCACCTCGAATTTTGTGCGTAATTTTGGTTTTAGAATAAAATTTTGGATTTTAAAGTACAGGGTGTTCCATAAATCCTTTTACCCCTGAATCTTTTCCTACTAGAATAGTGTGAGGGTAAAGGAACTTATGGCACGCCCTGTATATATAATAAAATTAAAATTTGGTTAATTACAATTGATGCAGTGCTATATAAAATACGAGCAATTATAAAATTTAAGTTTACCATAACTTTTTTAATTTGTTTTCTTTAAAATTTTCTCATAGATGATTATCAGGTGATGATAAGCTCTGCCCACCATGACAGCTTATGAAAGACGAAATTACTTTGTGTTTAGCACTGTTCCAACCTAACAATGGCGGGACGGTCAACTGTTTACCCGTCAGCAGGGCCGGCGAGAGCTGCCACCGGCCCCGGGGGAAGGATTGGTATATGGGCCTCCCTGTTTACTCAGTATTTTATTATGAATGTTTTTTGTGTACATAACGAGCAAACTCGGTCCTATTCAAAGGAGTGACATGACAAAGGAGTGACAAATCGGAGATAAAATTCAAAGGAGTGACAAATCGGAGATAAAATTCAAAGGAGTGACAAATCGGAGATAAAATTCAAAGGAGTGACACGAAAATACCAACAAAGAAGAAGAAAGAACAAATCCAGAGGGAAGAGAGGCTTGCAACTGTTAGGTTAGGTTAGGTTAGGTTAGGTTAGGTTAGGTTAGGTTAGGTTTCTAGTTTTTGAAATAAAATCTTAATTTTAACAATTCTAACAAATTTTGTTTTTTTAAATAAAATTTTAATAATTATACTCCTTTGAATTTTATCTCCGATTTGTCACTCCTTTGTTATGTCACTCCTTCGATACAGACCCAGCAAACTGATTATATGTCCGAGTCACTATTCAAAACATACATTATGATAATCTCCATAAAATGTATGTTAATTTTAATTATATTTCTTCTTGTTATTTAATCATTTGCTTTATTAATATTTTTAGATTTTATCCCCCCCTCTTTCCGGGCCCCGGGGACTTAACCCGGCTTCCCCGCCCTCTCGGCGGCCCTGCCCGTCAGGTCTTATGGAATACCCATAAGGCTCAAGGATTTTGAAAAAAAAAAAATTTGCTCACGGCCGTGTAATGTATATATATATACCGGTAAAAGTTTCATGTGTTGATCTCTCTCTACACGAAGATCAAGCTCCTGGCCTGATGTAGAAGCGAGTTGTTGCAATTTCCATTGCACGTAGCCAGGTACTCCCAACTCATCTGGTACCATTCTGAGCCAGGCATCTAGTCGTCTTTTGAAGATTTCAACTTTGACACCCTGTGACGTTCCTGAGGTCCTTTGGAAGCTGGTTAAAAAGTCGTGGCCCCCTGACAACCAAGCTATTTTCCTTCAGTGTTGAGGGTGTCCCTTGTCGGACCTTTAATTTGGGAACACTACACATTCTACCTTTCCTGTTTTCCAGTGTTGTTTGGATGGAAATAGAGCAAGCACTCTCACTGACATGTTCTTCAAGGGGTTGTCAGGTATACAAATGTCGTCAATTTCGATGATGACTCGTCCGCGATGCCGTTCTCCGTTGGTGGCAACACCAGTGGGAGGGCGTGTCCAGTGATTCCCGAGTTTCTTGAAACCCTCCGTTTGCCTATGGCCTTTCTCCTGCCAGCGTGACAACGTTCTGAAACTACTCTGGTGCGCCTGCTTATTGGACGTACACGACTCACGCACAACCACCTTATGACGGGAGACCCTGGCCCTTCGTGCCCTTGCAGTATCTCGCATCTCTTGGCTCGTCCCGCCTTTGCCGTCGCACGCTCTCAACTCCTTTCATTTTGCCCTCCCGGCTCCGCTCTCACACTACTTCTTCTACTGGGTGACTTCACGCCCGTACCGAAGTATTACTCCTCGTCGTTTCTCCGTCGAACTGGTCTAGCTCCATTTAGTTGGGTCCAGGTTAGGTCGCTCTCCCTCCTCGCTGTTCCTCGTGCCCTTTCTTCCTTTCCTTCCGTCTTCTCTAACTACCCCCTCCTCCTCCTCCTCTGTCTTCCCATCTTCCCATCTCATCGAGTTGTCCTTTTGACCCTGTTTCGGCGCGAAGTGACCACAGCAGTCGAAACGTGGGTGAAGCGCTGCTATTTCTTCCTTCCTTCACTTACTTAGATCTCCACAAGGGCTAAAACGTAACACACAGCGTACTTTCACTCCTATAATTACATTAGTTTAATATTAGTAACAATAACATAACGCTAGAAAATGTCACAACACTGAAATCAGTCTGAAGAATAACTTAATAGTAGTTAGTTGCTTTTATTATTCACCAATTGTAATAATTTGATTTTATGATAACTTCGCCTTAACTACATCATTCCTTTCCAAGTACTTTTGTTTTAAAGCCATCGACACCAAGATTCATTGCTTAGAATATCGCGAACCGGACAACACCATGAGCGAATCTCATCGTAAGTCATCCTTAATTATATAAATTAGGAATATCGTAAACGAGCCGAAATTTAAAGATTTGTAAATTTGTATTTCCGATCGCATTTGGATATATGTCCACCTCGGGTACACCACACGTCGTTGTTTAGTGAGTGGTGACATCTAATGTTGGGCGGTTGGATGGCTTTAATTTTCGAAACTTTTACGGTTACTAGCTGTCCCGTCCGGACATCCCATTTTGAAAGTTGGCAACCTTAGCTAAAATCTTGTGGAAGGTTAAATGTATTATTAAGTATTTACACATTTTATACGCTTAATAAGTGGATGGTCGAAAGCCAGTGTGATTTATCTGGAAAAAAAAAAAGGAGTTGGTCACGCTGGCTTTCGGTTGTTCAGATGTACTTGAACAGTCTTTACATAGAATAATATAAATTTCCCTGGCATTTTCTTCCATTGGGCTCCCCGGTAGTTCGGTGGTTTCGGTGTTGGACTCCGGACGGTGAGGCTCTGGGTTCTTCCCCTGCTGCTGCTGCTGCTGCTGCTACCACTACTACTGTTGGGTTGGACCAGCATTCCCCCTGGTAATGCTCGGGCTCAAATGACCCTCGGGTCACACTCACCGTCCGTCTTCCCAACAAGGTGGGGAAGCGAGTCCGGATATTGCCTGTTGCACGTTTTTGTTTTTCACTCGGATTCAATTTCTCTCTCTGAGTCAAAATATACCGTAAATATGCGTGACAATTTAGTCCTTTCGGGTGTCACGATGCCCTCTGCTCGCAAATACAATAAAAAAACATCTTCCTCCTCACCAATTATTCAATCTTGAAAATGTGAACTGTATATTATTTACCTCCTTTGCTAGACACAAAACTATGCATTGCAAATGAAACCTCAAGACTATATAGTATATTGTATCGCTCTAGCTTTAAGTAAATAATTTTATTTTATTTTTTTAAATATTGGGGTTCCTTTGGACACACACACATACTCACACGGTGGCGCAAAAGACAGGAGTCAAAGGAGCCAGAAAGAATGGATCTTTTCCTTTCCATGGACGCTACAATTTTTAAATAAAAATTACTTGTGTATAATTTATGCAATGATGACCCTTCGACTCCTAACTTTTCTGCCACCGTATATATATATATATTATATATATATATATATATATATATATATATATATATATATATATATATATATATATATATATATATTGTGTGATTATTTTTTCCCGAAATATATAAAATATATGAATGACAATAAAAGGTTTAATATTATTTAAAGGAAGCATTTTCCAAAGTATTTTATTACCTCATGTTAAAATTGTAAATTTATTAATATTTGTTAATAAACTTTTTTGCGTTGTTTTAATTAAAACTTAATATATTCGAAAGAATAGTGTTTAAGGGACGTAAATTAGCAGGTTTATATGAATAAATTTTGTATCTGATTGTTTTTTTTTTTTGTAATCAGTGGTTTTTTTTCATACATCATTTCCCGATACTCGAATTGGGGTTCTTCCGGGACGACGACGACGACGACGACGTGGTCATGTAGAAACGCCGCTTCCCGTCCATTAGCGAAGTTGAGCGTGTGACTGTCCTTTTCGTCGAGATGATGTAGCGACCCGTGGATCCCACGTTCGGGTCCCCCTTCCCGTTACGTGACCTATGCTGTCTGGAAGGAGGTTAAATAATCCTCAAGACATTATCTTGGTCTCCCTTATTTGATTTGGAATGCCGCGAAAACAGGCTGCAGCTGCTGCTGCCGCCCCCCATATCCCGCTTTCTTCTCGTAAGGCGGGTCGTCAAACCATTCTTATCGGCTCCTCCCACTCCATATCTAGTTTAAAAACGCCTACTTTCCCACTATCAATCCACCTTTAACGCGATGTTCCTCTCGTACGCTTACCTTGCTACTCCGTCATGTATGCTATTTTTACCATGCGTTCCTCACCCATCCTTACCACATGACAACCACCTATTGACTTGTACAGTGCCTCTTTCATCAACAATGCCATCCTTTCCCATTTTCCCCCCTGAACACTAGCTCTCATTCCTTTCATTCCACACCATTCAAACACCTCATTTTCTTCCATGCGTGTATTATTTAGGAACCCATTTGGGTCATTTCCCATTCTCCATGGGGTGGGCATGGCGCTTGAGATCGGGACTGAAGCACTACGAATAAGGTACCACTCCAACCTCCGATCCAGAGTTACCTTTCATGACAATATTTGGGGGTTATAACTTCTAGTGGTATGTCGGGTGTGACCAACGTCCCCATTTACACACCTCAAACCCCTTCCATTCCAGGGAGTTGAAGACGTTAGATTAGTTGAACGAGTGGTATGCCCTCTGAAGAAATAGAAGTTGGCATTAATTGATAGGATATGTAATGAAATGATTAAAAGTGGAGGTGGAATGGTGCTTGAATGAATGTGAAAAAGCAAGTTTCTTTTAGGTGATTTGACAAAAGCAGTAACTGTACCACTATGAAAATAAAGGTGAAAGAAATGAATGTAAAAATTTTAAGGGTACGAGTATCACTGAAAAAATATACGAAAGTATTCAAGAACTGTGTGAAAAAGATTATATAAATCCTTTTGTTGGAGTTTAATCACGTGACTTTAGATGGAATGAGATATTTGTTACTCCGCTCAAAGTTTTGTTTTTTATTTATAGATAGATTAATATATTATCCTAAACAGACCTAAACTTAATTGAATAAATGAAGACTTATTTAAGAACAATTGACTTGGTAAGTTAACCGTTGTATTTTAAGCCCCAGTTTAGTGAAGCAGTTAGGTCAAGTTCAGGGGTGGATTCAGGTTGCGCGGGGCCATGGCACATTCTAAAACGAGGCCCCTTGCCTCGGTTACGAACATGGGCGTCGTGGTTAGGAAAAATTAAAATGTAGGTCGGCATTTGTGAAGAAGTGAAAATTCCATTAAAAAATCGCAAAATTGAAAAAAAAGAATGACAAAATGATGAATTGCAATATAAAGATCAGTGATTACGAATTACTAGCTCGGGCGAAAGCGTCAATAACCTGCAGCGCAATCGCAACAACGGCTGCAGCGACAGACACTGTGATCGTGACATGTACAGTGTGCTTGTGCGCGTGGGGTGTGTTGTGATATGCATTCGTAGCGCGGGGCCTCCGAAAGCAAGGGGCCGGCCGCCGGCATATGCCGCTTTTGCCATATGGTTAATCCGGCCCTGGTGAAGTTAGATTAGACCTACACTGTGGTCTAAAACTGTTCAACATCCTTCCCCACCCTCGAACACCACGTAACTTCAAACTGAACTTATGTAATAAATTGTGAATATTTTGTTTCATCTCAAATTTCCATATCTTCAGTAACTATTGAAGTTTGTTACTTTGGTGGTGTAGTGGTTAGCATCGCTGACTACGAATCCATTGGCCACGGGATCGAGACGCAGTGACGGCAGGCGACGCGCAGCAAAACCCAGCTGTTCATCCTTCCACACAATAAAAATTGGTTGGTAGATAAATGGGTACCCTGGGTAGCCTAGTAGTTAAGACGCTGGGATGCTGATCGCGAGGTCGTGAGATCGAGTCTGGGCGAGGGCTTTGTGATTTCTGACCGCCCGTGGTGGGGCGTGGTCTAAGGTGGAATGACAAGCTTGACCTTTTTCAGAATGAACAATTCGGGCGGAAGCAAAAACCAAGGTTATTACTTTTGTCATTTTCACGAAATTTCGCGTCCCCCTGGTTTGGAAACGCTACTTTATTTAGAGACTACGTCCACATCAAATGAAAGAGAAAAAAGTTTCGTAAAAAGTTTGAACGTAAATTCTACATGGACAAGACTTTCATTAAATGTAAAAATAAAGAAAGGTATGTTTTAAAATTCACAAACTTTATTTACTCTTGACCACTGATCGTAAGTTCTTAAATCCGACCTAGAAAAGCTTCAATTTTAGAAACTGTGTCAACTTCTAATTTAACGCAGTAATTTTACATCGCATAATCTAAACTTCCAAAAATGCAAAAACAAAAATTTTTACATGAAATTTTCAATGCAGTTTAGTGAATAGAAGTTTAGGAGCAAGTGTACTTTACGTTCCCCTGTGGTGCCTAGTGTAGTTTACGTTCCCCTACATTATCCTAGTGTAGTTTGCGTTCCCCAACTTTGTCCGCGCATACCTAATCAAATAAAACGTAATATTTTCGTTAGTTTGAACGTTTTATTTGATGGATTCATTTAAAAAATGTCTCCTAAAGATCCTAGTGTAGTTTACGTTCCCCAATTTTGACCTGGTGTAGTTTGTGTCCCCTTTTGCGTCAGGGGGACGTAAACTGCACTTGTTCCAAAATTTACGTTAGACACTTGTCAACCCAAACAGCTTCTTCCGATAGGTTCACGAAAGGGTATTACAATAATGACCGGATATAGATTAAAAATGGCGAAAAGCATCATATATTAAATAGCAAATTTGACTATCTTACTCCACCAAAATCAATTTAGTCACTTGAACAACATCGTTGCAAAGAGTCGTTACTTCGGGGGTGGTGAAAAGCTTGTTGTCATGGTAACGAAAGGTAAACGAAGTAAAGTATTTGTAACTATTATTGTAAAAAAGGGAACCATATAACAGTGCTTTCATTCATACAAAAATCACTTAACGTGCTAATTTATGGAGCAAATTGATGTTCCAACCTGATGTAAGTCAATAGCCTATGTAGGCTGTTATTAACTTATTAGTCATATTATTAGTAATACTAATAATATTATTATTGGATCAAATGTAGAATTCGGACCCCAGCCTTCTTTAGTTAGCTTTATAAGGCTAACTAACGAAAATATCACGACCTAACCTAACCAATCGTCAAGGGTGTACAGTAGGGTGGATCGATTTTACATTTTTTTCGATTTCCATATTCTAATAGAGACAAAAACTTGCGCATGCATGAGAAAATAGCCTCTGCAAAATCTTAGCTTAATAGGTAATCATCTTCTGCCCCCGGCAGAGCGATGAAAATCATATTTTAGTAGTCAAAAACGTATTTTTCTTATAATTTGTAAAATATTTCAATATGCATCAAAATTATTCCTAATAACTATAAAGTCGATGAAAAAGACCTCACATGATCGTTTTTCCAAGCGCGTTGTCCTACGTTAATATCTTTTGCCCCCGGCAACAATGTCAAATGTTGAAAAAATAGGTAATTTATATACATATTTTCCGATCGGCTCTTTGTCTTAAATAATGCATTTATATATTTCCCATAGCATTTATATCGTTGCTTAGGCATGAAATAACACACGCAAAATTTTATGACTCTAGAGCAGGGGTCGGGAACCTTTTTGGCTGAGAGAGCCATGAAAGTCAAATATTTTTAAATGTATTTCCGTGAGAGCCCTATAATATTTTTTAACACTGAATACAACTAAATGCGTGCATTTTTTAAGTAAGACCAAAAAATTTAGAGTATAATAATTATCTGAATTTATTCTTTTTAATAACGTTATACTGAAGCTAACCAATAATAAATTCAATACTTCTTACCAATATGACTAATGTGACTTCTGGTGCTGCATGGTTTTGCTGATGGCTTTGTAGTCTGGTTGATAGTTGGTCAGGTTAAGCTTCATGCAGGCATTGAGGCTTCCATCCGTTAAACGTGACCGTAGGTTGGTTTTGATGTTTTCAGATGTGAGAACGACTGCTCACATGCATATGTAGAGCCAAACATGGTCAACACGGCAATACTCACACGCTGCAGTGTGTGGTATGCGACTGGAAGCGCGTTCCAAGTTTTGAAAATCAGCTGGTCTTCGGATTGAAGTCTTTTCATTTCTGTCCACTTGTGTTTACTCGACAGCTCTGCTCGCTGACGCGCAAGTCCTTCCAAATCTTCGTTCAATGACTTGAATTTATTCACCCACATGTCTGAGGCTTTCAGGTCAGCAACTTCTACCTCAAAATCTCTTATGGAGACATCAGGGATGTAACTCAGGTCGGCTTTGTCCACTGCACACTCGTGTGGATGAGTGATGAACTTAAAAAGACGAGTGCGCTCACGAAATTCTACAAAGCGTGCTTTGAATGATTGCAGGAGATTAGATGTGAAGCCAGCTAGCTGCTGGAGATCACAATGTTGAGCGGGGTCATTTGCTGTGCACGCATCTTTAAATTGTCCCAGTCTTTCAAAGTGTAGTAAACGACCTGTTTCAATATCCCCGATAAAGAGTTTCAGCTTGTTTTCAAATGCACACACTGCTTGTTGAAGGGATAAGACTGTATTTCCAATGCCTTGCATTTTCACGTTGAGTTGATTCAGATGTTCAGTCATGTCCACGAGGTAGTAAAACTTCAGGAGCCACTCAGTGTTAGCTAGCTCAGGATGCTTGACGCCTTTCATTTCAAGGAAAGTTCGGATTTCGCTCAGGCAAGCCGCAACACGGCTGAGAACCTTCCCTCTTGACAACCAACGCACATTGCTGTGCATAAGCAGACCGGGGTAATTATTCCCAACTTCATCCAGCAGTGTTTTAAACTGGCGATCATTTAAAGCTCGAGCAACAATAAAGTTGACCACCTTAATCACCAGCGACATCACCTCACCAAACTGCTCGCCACACGTTCGAGCACAAAGCGCCTCCTGATGTAGAATGCAATGAAAACTTAGGATGGGTCTATTTTCATGTTCACGAAGAAGCGCTACAAATCCTTTGTTGCTCCCCACCATACACGGAGCACCATCAGTACACACTGAAATAAGTTTATCCATCGGTAGATTGTTCTCTTTAGCGAACTCCATGAAAGACTTGAATAAATCCTCCCCTCTTGTTGTCCCTTTCATTGGCAAAACAGCAAGACTTTCCTCACGCAGTGTGTCACCGACGGCATACCTTGCAATCACACTGAACTGGGATAAATGGCTTACGTCTGTTGACTCATCCAAAGCGAGGGAAAAGTATGACGCTGCATTTATGTCCTTCACTTGTGTTTCCGCCACTTGATTTGCCATCATGATGGTACGATCGTGAACAGTTTTGCTGACAGGGGCATGTCTTTTATTCGTTTGATTATCTTGTCTTTATCTGAAAAGTCGTCAAAAAGTTCATTGGCCACATCAAGCATGAATGTTTTGGCATACTCGCCATCTGTGAATGGCTTTCCGTTCCTCACTATTGCTAAAGAACCAGCAAAGCTAGCCGAATTCCAGTTACCTTGTCGGGTCCATACACTGAGTTGCTGTTGACTGGTTTGCACTCTGCGCAGTAGCTCTTGACATGCCTTCTTCCTGCTGTCTCCCGCTGGATATTTCGATGCAAATGTAGCATGGCGTGTGTCGAAGTGCCGCTTTATATTTGACCGTTTCATCGATGAAATTTTATCAATACATATTAGACACACTGCAGTACCTGCTCTTTCTACAAAGGCGAATTCCTCTGTCCATTCGTCCTGAAATGTACGGTACTCCTCATCCCTTTTTCTTTTCGCCATCTTCGTCAAAAGGGTTTGCTCTGCATAAAATAGCACTACCACCCACTACCACTGCTGAAAAGCGACTGACTGTATATGAATATCAGTAACGTCACGCACAAGACAGCCAATCACAAGAATCCTACGTCACTGAGTGGGAGGAGCCAAGGCCGTGGTTAGGAGCGTGATATTTATCGTACACTTTGGACGGCAAATATCGTCGTGTGTGGCCGTAGCCTAAAAAAGGAAGGAATTACTCATTACTTATCGTGTTAAGAAATGTCAGCTAAGATTTATCTGCGAGCCAGATGCAGTCATCAAAAGAGCCAGATCTGGCTCGCGAGCCATAGGTTCCCGACCGCTGCTCTAGAGTAATATCTTCTGTCCCCGAGAAAAGTCTAAATGTGGATTATAATTACGTTAATGCGATGTTATAAGTACGATAAGTACTAAGTACAGCTCCTCGCTTGCTAATTTTATAAAATTAGCAACCCAGAACTCACCACGAGGAGGTGGCTGTACGTCGAGTTCCACCCTATCCAGCCCCAACCACCCTTCCTTTGGCTGCATGTCGATTTACATACGGTAATCTTTCTTAGAATCAAATCGTGGAATTTTTGTTCGGGAGTGAAGACGGGAGCGGATGAATCCGTCCCTCTCTTCTATTCCACTTACACTGGCAGAGGCTTCGGTTACTAATTTGATGAGTCTCTCGACCGCTTGAGTATGACAAGGGAATAGTGGGATCAGTCCATCAGGCTGGTCTCCCGTCTCAACAAACTTTTATTCGGGTATCAGGTATTGTTTTTGTAACGGGGGTTTCGGTCACCTCAGCCGTTTGCCAGTTGATCATTTCGTAATAGTTTTGAATATCGTAGAGCAGCTCAGGCATGGCGAAGGCTCGAATTTCCACCGCTGGTGATTGTTTTGATCGTGCTTTTAATATTCTTCTCCATCCCAATTCTATTATGTGTTGCTCATCGGCATGTAGCATGGAGATCAAAATATTTTCTGGGTGAGCAAAGAAAGAATTTCTACGGAGGACTTTGTTGGCGATTGTCTTAGATCTTTGAGGCATGGTCTGAGAGAGACGCATTTCGAAAAAATGTTTTGCGCCCTCAGTGAAACTGGAGTTTTTCTTTATCTTAAACCAAATTGGTGCGTAAACTGTCATAATGAATCGCACAATTTCGTTGAAGGTGCTGGAGGGTTCACTGGTTGAAACATAGTGGCGCAGAAATCTATTTGCTGTTGTCAGCCACCTGGAATGCGCCATCTTACCTGGATCTCGAGCCGCGAGAGCTGAAGAGCAGCTACCGCTCGACACTGCTCTGTAGATGCCTAACAAATATTTTTGGTCAGTGCTCAACTCGGCATCATCTATGTCAATGTCGGGAGATGGAATGGCATCGAATTCTGTAATTGGGAGTTTTTCGCAGTCGTTCAGTTGTTTTCCAACTGGTCCAGTAAAGCCCATTGGCCCAGTTGTTTTGCCGTCCAAGTCTTGAATGAGGTGTCGCAGTGATAATTCATTACCGTGTAATAGGCATATGATCCACTGAACTGGCCTTTGTAGTTTCATTTCAATCATACGAATGGCTCCACCCTTTCGACCCGTGTTCACTGCGGTACCATCACAGCCGATAGCCACAATGTCGTCCGTGCTAATATTGTTAGTCTGCTGCTGCTGCTGGCAGCACTCACCAGAGATGACCTTTAAACCCTAGCCTAGAGTCATAAAATTTTGCGTGTGTGTTATTTCATGCCTAAGCAACGATATAAATGCTATGGGAAATATATAAATGCATTATTTAAGACAAAGAGCCAATCTGAAAATATGTATATAAATTACCTATTTTTTCAATATTTGATGTTGTTGCCGGGGGCAAAAGATATTAACGTAGGACAACGCGCTTGGAAAAACGATCATATGAGGTCTTTTTCATCGACTTTATAGTTATTAGGAATAATTTTGATGCATATTGAAATATTTTAAAAATTATAAGAAAAATACGTTTTTGACTACTAAAATATGATTTTCATCGCTCTGCCGGGGGCAGAAGATGATTACCTATTAAGCTAAGATTTTGCAGAGGCTATTTTCTCATGCATGCGCAAGTTTTTGTCTGTATTAGAATATGGAAATCGAAAAAAATGTAAAATCGATCCACCCTAGTGTACAGTTAACCTAACGATTGGTTAGGTTAGGTCGTGATATTTTCGTTAGTTAGCCTTATAAAGCTAACTAAAGAAGGCTGGGGTCCGAATTCTACATTTGATCCTTATTATTAGCCAATAGCGTACGTAGGCTATAAGCTATACAAATCTAAGCTTATTTTTTATAATTGTCGATATAATCTCTACATGTTAGTGTTTATTTCAGTGCTTAAAAATTATTACAGAATAATACGGAAGAGTTTAAAAAAATCGATTATGATGAGGTAACAGACATATCAGAAAGCCTTTCAGAAGTTAGATTTTCTGAGCACCAAACAAATCCATCTCTCGTAAGTAATTAAAATTTTCAAATTCAATTAATCCTTTAGAAGCACACTGTTGAGGTAAGCGATTTGCTGTGTTAATGTTACCTAAACTAAGATTTTAATGATATTAAAAGAATAATTGAGGAGTCCCGCGTCTTAAGGTACCTAAGCGCGAAAATTAAAATTCGTCAGAAATCGCCTCCAAAGTTCAGCAATATTCTGGCAATAGTATCTCTGTTATTAATTGAGCTAGAACGTTCATTTTTGGCTAAATTAGAGTTCTAAGTATGCTAATGAAGATGTTGATGAGTTTTTGGAATAGATTTTCATATTTTATATTTTTTTTTTTATTTTTTGATTTTCTTATTATGCCGAACTTTGGGTGAACTTTTGGCTGGCGATAGAGGTGAAAAAAGTAGTTCGTTTCATAAGGTTTTCAACCATACTTCTAGTGTCGTAAGATCATTATAACCCAAACCACGCGATAGAGGAAGGGTGAAAATTGTGATATCCATCAAAAACACGTTTTCGCCTGTGGTGGCGCTTAAGTACCTTAAGACGCGCGACCCCTCAATTATTTCTCTATGTAAGAAAATGTAAGTAATTTAATAGTATTTGTTACATTTATAAATACACTTGAACCCCGTTAATTCGCACTCCGTTACTTCGTACTTCGGGTTAATTCGTACATTTCTTCGACCCTTTGAAATATTCGAGGAATTTCGAACTTTTTGGTACCAATGTACAAATAATCCGATAGTTGTACGAATTGTACCCACGCGGCCCATGGCGGACTTCATGTTGTCACATTCACTCTTTGTGTTGAAGGTGAAGAGTCTGTATTTATCTCTAACAGTTCCTAATATGTACAAAATAATGTGCAGTAAATTATATAAAAAATACTTTACTTACATGCAGTGGCGACTCGTGGTATAAATGTATGGGGGTGCGATTTCATAAAATTGTACGACAACACGGACTCACAATAGGCTAGCACGAATCCAACTGCCGCTCACAAGAGTACTTGTATTAACATATACGGCTATGCCAGACGTACAATTCTAGTTAATTACAAATAAGTAATAATTTCAATAAAATACATATAAATGGCTTATATCATTATTACTGAAGTAACTATTAGTAAAAATAAAGTTGTTATTATAAAAAAAATTCGCGATTGTACTTATATTTTCATTACAACAGTAAAATATAATTTATATTTACTTGAGCGAAAAATCTATCGCTCCATTCGGCTGCAATATTATTTGGTATTCAAACAGCGGTTTGCTGTTTAAACGAAGCTATGCTATAAGTTTAGAATATTATGTACTGTATGAAGGCTTACTCAAAATGCCTCATGAATCATGATATGCCACATGAATTTTTAAAATATATTTGAAGAATATTTATTTTAATATCTTAAAATTAATATATTTTTTATCTGTTAAATTAATATTTATCGTTTCAAGCAAGGGGGAGCGACCGCTCGATCGCTCCTATACGCCAGTCGCCACTGCAGGTTACATGTGATGTTTAGTGTAGGGTTACCATATTTGAACTTTCAAAAAAGAGGACACTCCGGAGAAGGGAGGTGTATCTGTATCAGTATCTATCAACTCATGTTGTATTAATGTGTTATATATACTGCGTACTACATGTCGTCTACATTGAGTATCTATAAATAAGAACAAATGTTATGGCCTCAAAAATCAATGTTATAATTATTCAAATTTCCCGGACATGTCCGGGAAAAACCGGACGTATGGTAACCCTAGTTTAGTGTTCATGCCTGGAATCTGAAATTAATTTGTGGTAATTCGTAATAAGATAGTTACCCCCATTACGTAAGACCAATAACGAAACTAAACATTAATAATGTACATACTGTACAGTATTACAGTAATAAAACTGTACAATATTATGAAGAAATAGTTTGAAAATTTTGCAATTAATTTATACAGTAGCTACAGTTTAGTTACTGGACAGTAGATTTAACCTCTTAACGCCTGAAGTTTTTGTAGGGTTAAGTTATGAGTGCGTGTATGGGAAACGTTACAAATTCGACCCAGTGGTCCAAAAGAGGTTAAGGAATACACCACACATTTGTATAAAATGTTAAAATACACAACAAATTTTGTATACAAATACTTCAATACTTCGTACAAAAGTTCGAAATATCCAACTAATTTCGTGCTGTTCGGTTAATTCGTACCTTCCGGATTATTCGTAGAGCCCCGAAAGTGTCGAATTAACGGGGTTCGAGTGTACATTATAGAATAAATTTATGATACTTAATGAATGCTTTTCAAATAATGATACATTTGTTCATTCCAAGGTCAGATTTTAAGAACAATCCTGTACATAAAGTGATGACAAAGTCTACCCAAAGCCTACCAATATCTAGTTGGTCCACGTTCGCATAATAACATGCAAATATTTCATACAAAAGAGTTTGAACATACTGTAGAATTTTAAGCCAGTGAGACCTTAACATTTACTTTAAGCTCACGAAGCAATTATATTGTAAATGCAGCTTCACAAATTTGGACTCAATGGCTTTAGATGCGAAGCTCAAAATTTTGATGATTGTGGTCTTCTGGAAATTTATGGACCGACTGACTTTTTCTCACTTTCACAGTGTATGAAATTTTGTAGAGAGGGGAGGAACTAAAGCCCATATCACACGGCCATTTGCTGTCGTGTTTGCCGCTGAATCATGTCTCGCTTAAAAGCAATTGTTGCCGCTGAATTGTGCTCCACTTAAAAGCAGTTGTTGCCGGTGAATCGTGGACCACTGAAAAAGTGATTGTTCCCGTCCAGATATTAATCGACAATAATCGGGATTTAGAACATTTCAGAATTTTGTTCCTGAAGAGCGATTAATACATTTGATGTCATGGCGGCCCATTGAAATGTATTTTTGAATTAGGCATAAATAAGCTAGGACATATTTCGCCTCATTTTCGGTTCACTTTCATCACAGTAATCCATAATTTGTTAGGTTATGAAATTTAAAGAATTTTTGTCACTGGATTCTGTTTTTTTAACATATTAGATGTTATTAGTATGTTATAAACAATATCTAGTTAACATCATATATATTAAACTAATACTCTAAATGTTGTGAAATTTAATGTTTTTTTTTTTTAACACACTAACCGCTTATACTTACAAAAACGTATTTAAAGTCATTTTCTTGTGGTGAATATGTCTAAGTAGTATTAATAACTATTTACTTTCCCATTTGCAATATAAATATTTTTTCTATTCTTAGATAATTTACCACTAGGTTATCCTAGAGGACCTAGACCTAGTGGGTATGGGTAGAAGTGGCTGGTTCAATAGACTTAAACCAAACTTGTATTTGGGGTTCTGTTAAAAAAAAAAGTTCTACATATTAGTCCTAACGACTTATTGCATATTGATTAGTCTAAGCTAATGCAACCTGAATTGTAGTTAAAATTAGGCCTAGCCTAAGGGCTTAGGCTATTTAGAGTGCAATCACCTGCTGGTATGTTTTACTTAACAGTTTTGTCTGAAATCATTATTATTTTCTTTGCATTTATGTATTTTCTTACAAAAAACCCTCATTTTATGGATGTACTCTTAATAAATTTTTCATTATACAGAATTTATCGTTCTATCGCGGTGATCGCTATAAGCAAGCAATTTCCATAGCGAAGTGAACATTACAACCGAGTGACCATTATAGGTAAAATGTCTTTGCAACCAAATGACCATTAATTATAACATGATCTTTATAACCGAGTGGCTGTTATAACTGAACGGTCGTCTAATGTTGTCTTTATAACAAGCGGTCGTAAATAATCGACGGCGTGTTATATTGAGGTGGTATTTATAAATAAGCATTAGTTATAGCGAGATGTTTTGTAAAAATACGAGTTCGTTATATAGAGGTATTCTTTATAAATAATTATTCATAATAACGAGGTGGTCATTACAAATAATAGCTTGTTATACTGAGGTGGTCTTTATAGATGCTCATTCGTTACACCGAGGTGGCTTTTATAGATCTGTATTCTCTATATCGAGGTGGTCTTTATAAACGGCAATTCGCTCTAGCGAGATAGTCCTTATACGGATGCTTTCAGTATATAAAGACGGTTGTTATATCAAGGCTTGAGTTTTACGTTGCTACTAGTGACGTCATAAGTAATACGACCAAGTGACGTCATAAGTAATACGACCGTGCCGTGACGTCATAAATCTTAAATTTCGTATGCTGGAAATAGTTATTCACTTTATGTGCACTGTGTAGCTAAGACTAAGCTAAGCTAGTCTTGTGTGCAACGTTTGTTTATTAACTGCACATCTTCAGTTTAGTTTGGGCTGAAATACTCACATTACGGTTATAGATTACCTTTAAAGATTACCTTTATGATTCAGTTATATTGTTACTAAATTTTTAAAACCACTTCAAAAGTACTTGAATTTGGACTAGTTATTTCACTGTTTGTAAAAAGGTACAATCTGTAAACTTAGTTTCCCGTTTCTAAATTGAATTTAACCTTTCTGTTTGTGAACATTATTTTAACGTTGTCTTCAACACGTTTTTACATAATTTTATGGATTTTTTTGTGGAATCTGGAAAAGTCTGTCTATCAATAAATTTGCAATATAACATCCATCAAAATTTTGAGCTTCAAATCGTTCAAAATTTGAGGAGAGTTGCCTTTAAACTCTAAGTGACTTGTGAACTTGAAGTACAGATGTTAAACTCTGATTGGTTTAACCCTTTGAGTTGAGGACAAAGGGACATGTTGTTTGTATCAACGGAAGTAATAATATAAATTGTACAATGATGCAACATTTCTACAAATGCCGCTAATGTTTATATAGATATCGTTTAGTTGTGGGAAAAGGAACCAAAAATTCTAGGCTTAGATAGACTATATCTAGCCTAGTGGAGTGATTAGATATAGGTAAGCGTTGGACACTTTCTAGCATTACAGTACACTTTTATCTGCGAATATAACCATTTATATCATAAACACAATCAAAAATTACCTAATTTAAAGCTTGTATAACTTTGGCGGATATCACCGATTTGGATGCAAACATTCTATTTTCTTTGTTGTAGATTTTCCAATGTGGCATTCGAAAGAGTTACTGTAAAAGAATTTAAATCCTAACCTATTTTTTACCTTTGGTTTCATAATCAGTAGTACCTGTTTCATATTAATCTTTCATTCTCAATGTTTAGAAAATAATAAATTGCAATGTTAACAGGAGGACCTTCTAGGCTCAGAGGAAAAAATAAAAAAAATAAATTTCCCTCTTCCAAAAAGGCTGGAGTTGCAAACGTTGATAACTCCATCGACTGACTCAAAAATGTCCGTCGACGATTCTGACGTTGATCAAAATATGGAAGAAAATGCAAGTATATTAATTCTTTTCGTATAAATATGAAATGCCTGAAAAAGACCATTTTCTAAAACTCATTTTTCGAAACTTTATTCGATCTATAACTTAACTCAATCACAACTAATAAGAGAGCTCCGTCCTTTCCAAAACCCTGCCTAACCTACCAAAGGGGAACTACGCCAATTACTTCCCATGTCGCGCCCAGTGATGTAGGTCTCGAGATCGGTCTCGGTCTCGAGACCGATCTCGAGACCCAATTTGCAGATCTCGATCTCGGTCTCCGCTATTTAGATCTCGGTCTCGATCTCGGTCTCGACAGACGCGGTCTCGGTTTTTCTCCCCGAGACCTTTCGAGACCTCGAGACCGTAATGAAAAATAGATGTTATTGGCATACTCATGATGGTGGCTTAGTTGAACAGACACAATTCAGAATGTTTATGAAAGTTTGTAAAAGTAAGGGACTCTAGGTATTCACTAATCAGCACCCTGTTTTTTTTTAGTTGCCACGTTTGTCTTGCGGGGGGGGGGGGGGGGGGGGGGTATGGATTTTTAGGTTAGAGCTACAAAAAAAAATTGCCCTCCCCCGCCCCCGTCAGATTAATTTTATTGAAAATGGAAACACTAAATAGAGAATTATATATATTATATATATAAGTATATATTATAAGGCCACTTAGTGTTGCCAAACGGCGTGTCAACCTCTGTGGCGTGATAAAAACGATTATCCTCCCATCCAATATGTATTTGAAAAAATAAAATGCTTCACATAAAAATAATGCAAGAAATACAGCATAAGAAAACAGTACCGACAAATTCAATAAAGCATAGAATAACTCGACAACCCTTCACATCACTTATATTTACAACGTACCGATTCGTAGAACAAATCGCAATTGCCAATTGTAAATGTTAAAAAATGACGTCATCAATGATATACTTAACATACTTAATATACTTAACATAGTCTAATTTCCATAGTAGTGTAAAACAAATTGAAAGGGCATGAGCTTGGTCTCGATCTCGATCTCGGTCTCGAATTTTAAGGGTCTCGATTTCGGAAGGTAGATCTCGATCTCGAACCTTTGATCTCGGTCTCGATCTCGGTCTCGAATTTTAAGGGTCTCGATCTCGGAAGGTAGATCTCGATCTCGATCTTGGTCTCACAGGATCAGGTCTCGGTCTCGGTCTCAGTCTCGGACTTGGTGTTCTCGACTACATCACTGGTCACGCCATTTCCATCGTCATTCGCGGTTTGAAAGTATGAAGTACCAATTTATCCTAATTTAACTTAACCTAACCCAGTTCGAGGAAATCGTATTGGATGATAATAAAAGAGGGGGATTGGAATAAGCGGAGTAAGCTATTAAATTTTAACTTTTGTTATTTATTTCTTTCTTATATTAGTGCCAATGCAACCAAGATGATAATTTCTGTTAATTTGAGTAGGCTATATATATACACTGTACATAGTGGAATAAAGAACTTGGCTAATTCTTTCTTTGCTTACATCTTGTTAGTGAAGAAATCTAAATGCAGTTCAGAAAGTTAAATAGATACTGTAATTTAATTGGTTTCAAATTCACTGGTACATAATATTTTTTTTTAAGTATTTGTATGAGAGATTAAAGATTTTCTAAAATACAAACAAGAGATTCTCTGCCGCTACTGATCTAATAGTAAAACAGGTCAGTAGCGGTTTGCGGGTAAAGGTGTGTGTTGAGGGCGATTATTGGTAGTGGTAGGGCTCAATATGCCCATCAGCAGCTTCAACAACAACGTACTACCTTTAGGCGTTAGCCTTGCCAAATACCCGAGAATGCTTTTTTCAGCCGCGGTTAGGATACAGAGAAGCGACTGGGATGGAGTGTTGGCGGCAGCTGCGTCAGCATATGTTGCTCTCCTCTTAATTTTTGCACATTGTTGATTTTTGTTCAACAGTACACCATCTTCTGCATGTCCCCAAATCAAACAATCAACAGCATCGAAATCTGAGCTATTTCATGGCTACAGATTGGGTTAAAGTAAGTGTGCGTAACTTGCCCGTAGAGAATCAATAGCTTTAGAACGGTGTTCCCTTGGCTTATCTTGCGTGAAAATGAAATCTGGCAATTAATCTTTAATGTAAGGCAACCTGCGGATCAATGCGTCTTTAGAGTAGCATTTGAATTAATTTTCACGCCTTTTCCAGCGAATATGAGGTCAGTTTTGCCGACAAAGGAAAAGGCGAAACACCATCACAAAATCACTGAAATCACTTTACCTTAAAAGTCGTGTAGATGATATTTTTGCGTTTTTGTTCACATTGGCGCAGCATAGTCAATCTTTCCTTCCACATTAAATTGTTTCTCATCGAAAAACCAGTTTTGTTGATAGGTCGTTTGGTGCAAAAACGTCTCAACAGGTGTTGATATCTGTCTAATCGTGTTTTGTTCGTGTCGTGAGTCTATACACCCTTACTCTCTAGAGTTGAGATCGACTTTTGATATAGAGTACAGATCGTATGAGATGCCTACAAGTCTAGAGATTCTTCGAGAGTTTATGCTGGTTCTTGGCTGCAGATCAGCTCGCCGACAACACTAATGTTTTCTATCTTGCAAGGACAGCGTGGCCGACCACTACCAGAGCGTCTTCCAGTACTACCTTTAGGCGTTAGCATTGCCAAATACTGAGAGTGCTTTTTTCAGCCACGGTTAGGATACGGAGAAGCTTTTATCTTCATATTGGGCTTTAATTAACGCTGTGTGATTCATTCAAAATCATATTGTTTATATTCTCTTATGAAATAGCGAACAACAAAATGGAACAACGCACGCAATGCAATAAAACGACTAAACACGATACCATCGCATAAGGAGTAGGTTAAAGTTTCCAGGCTGCTGGCCTATGTGACTAAGTAATTTGCTGCGCGTAAACAGAATTTTTCACCACGCTATAGCGCACTTAGGCTTGGCAGCGAAATTTTTCCATGCACTTCAGAGAATCATTACATCGCATTCATTTGCAAATATTAAAAAAAGAAAAGTTATTCCAGTTAGAAGCCAGTTAAATAAATTATCTAACTGTTTAAACCATGTTTAGATTTTTTCACTAGAAAGATATAAGCAGTGAAACATTGTCCATATTTTTTGTACCATTTTGTACATAAAATGAACGATTTTATGGATAAAATAATACGCGAGACTTCGTTCTAATATTAATTTAGTTTATATACTTACTAGCTGTTATGCCCAGCACTTGCTTGGGGTGGGCTGATTGTATTAAATTTTGATTATTCAAATCGTTTTAATTTTCGTTGTATCCCCCAGTAATTGGGGGCCTACGGTCTCCCAATTACTGGGGGTTCAATTATTTGGTCAATAAAACTATAGTCATGAAAATCTTAAGTTCACAAATCTTGACACAATGTAAAGCTCAAGATTTTCATGGCTGCGTTCTTTTCTACGTACAGGGTGGGCCGTAAGTTTCCATACATAGGAAAATTTAAATTATGGTCTTCACGTGCGTCGGTATTTGGATCAGCAGTTTCCGGATGCTTGGATTGGTCGGCGTGGTCCTGTGGAGTGGCCTCCCAGATCCCCAGATCTCACCCCCCTTGATTTCTATCTTTGGGGGCACTTGAAGGCCATGGTGTATCAGGAAAAGATACGAGACATAAATCATCTAAAGGAACGTATCACCAACGCCATTACAAGCATAACGTCAACTGTGCTAATGCGTGTTCATCAACAGTGGGGAACACGTATTGAAATGTGTTTTCAAAACAATGGCAACCATGTAGAGCATATTATATAAATAAAAATGGTTGTCCATAAAAAAATGTTTATTTTTCCTATGTATGGAAACTTACGGCCCACCCTGTATAGTTTTATTGACCAAATAATTGAACCGACAGTAATTGGGGGGCCTGCGGTCCCCCAATTACCATCCAACTAACCAATACATTCAGCTCTTTTTAGAGACCCAAAAGTTAACAAACACACACACACACACACACACACACACAAAACTTGCTTTTACATAGTAGATTTTCTTGTAAAATATTAAACTAGAAACTAAAATAAATTTCACCTCAATTTCATGTATACTACAGGACGTGTATATATATATATATATACGCACAGTGGGCCACTTTATTATAAAATTATTACGTCATAACGTGTCGAATTTCTTTTGTAATTAATCGTAGCTGTCTGGTGTTTAACCTTCATGGGGAAATGGGGGAAGCGGGGGTTGGGGGAAACGGGCAGAGGAATGCTGTCGGGGAATAAAAGATGTTATGCCACACTGAGTATTAATTACACTGTGTATATTATCAATGAAATAATAATAAATAAATTAATTAATTGCATATACAGGGTGATCAACTTAAAAATGTTCACTGCAAAGTTTATTATTTGCAGTGTACACATTTATTAAGTTGATCAGTCCGTACAGTCCAGATAAAAATTATGAAAGTCCTTTTTTTCGCTTTTGTATATTCCATTTTTCTCTTTACGTTTGATAACTTTCAATAAGTGAAAATACTGTTGATGATCCAGCAAGAAGAAATCTTGTAAATTTGCGAGTTTAGATAATCCACACCGAAATAGTTGTTGTCGAGCGATTTTAAATATTTTTTTGTATTTAATACCAGTTGATAAAAAATATTTAAGATGAATATTTGTTGCCCTCTGATTGGTCAGAAATATATGTCGTCTTCTAAGTGGTTAGTTTAAATACGTTGGTATAATTTGATTTAATTAGTAGCTGATTCCCATATGCAAAATTTCCTTACCATTATTATTAGGGAGAAAAATAAGTGATTGAGATAGAGCCTTTCGTGGGCGGGGCTATATCCTGGTGGTTAGGTGCATAGACGAATATGGATTTGTTAGTGAAACCTAAACTGTGGGATTTCAAACTCTGTTCCAGACTTTCACAGGCCCACAAACCTTTCGGACACGCTAGATTCTACCGACTCTGAGAAAAATTAAATTTGTCTATACTCTATACAGTCATACACTTTTAAACAGTTGCTCAAACACAACTTCTTCTTCCTCAGCATAATTAATCTAATTTTTATATGGGGTCGCTGTTTAAGGTGAGTCGCCTCCATCTTGGTCTGTCGTACACCATATCCTCCTCCAAATTCTTCTCCCGTAAGTCCGCTTAACGCAATCCTTCCATCTTTTCTTCGGTCTTCTCTTCTTCGCCCACCCGGCAACTCCATCACCATCACTCTACGTCCGACATAATCTTCATCTCGCCTCATCACGCGCCCATACCATCTCATTCTTGCCTCCTGTATCATCTTTGATGCCTCGGCCACCTTCACAGTTCCTCTAATATACTCATTCCTGATCCTATCCTCTCTCGTCACACCCCACATCCATCGCAACATCCTCATCTCTGCTACATCCATTTTGTTCTCATTTGTCTTCTTCATAGGCAATGCCTCCGTTCCATACAACATTGCTGGTCTCACCACAGTTTTATATACCTTTCCTTTCAACTTCACTGGCACCTTTCTATCGCGCGAGACACCCGACATTTCTCTCCAATTCTTCTACCCAGCTTGCGCTCTATTATTAATTTCTTTCTCCACATCTTCCTCATCCATTAACGAGCCCAAGTACTTAAATAGGTCTACTCTTTTAATCACTTCTCCATTCATTACCATCTCATCTTCCTGATCCTCATGTAAGCCACACCGTAAGTATTCAGTCTTCCTTCTGCTTATTTTCATCCCTCTATCTTCCAACGCTCCTCTCCAACTCTCTAACTTCTGTTCCATCTCCTTTGTCTCGGCACACAATGCGATATCGTCTGCGTAAAGCATACTCCATGGCGCTCTCTCTCTCACTCCCTCTGTCAGCACTTCCATCACTATGTTAAAGAGAAACGGGCTAAGCGCAGATCCCTGATGCAACCCACCTCTTACTTCAAAGCTGTCCGTCTCTCCCAGACAGCTCCTAACCGTCGCGTGTACATCTCTATACATTTCCTGTATCAGTTTGACATATTTTCCCGGTACCATCTTCTGTCTGAGGCTTCTCCACCTCCTGTCTTGGGACCCTGTCGTAAGCCTTCTCTAAATCTATAAATACCATATGCATCAGTCTCTGTCCCTCCCTGTACCTCTCAATCACCTGGCGTAAGGCAAATACTGCATCCATGGTTCCTCTACCCGGCATGAATCCGAACTGCTGCTCTGCTATGTCATTCATCTCTCAATCTTCCGTCCACGATCCGCTCCCATATCTTCATGGTGTGTGACATGAGCTTAATCCCTCTATAGTTATTACAGTCCCGCACATTCCCCTTCTCCTTATAGATTGGCACCACAACACTGCTACGCCACTCATCGGGAATCACCACTTGTTCAAACAGCTTCTCCGTCAGATCCCATAGTAAATCAATACCTTCCTCTCCTAATACCTTCCATCCCTCTGCAAGTATCTTATCTGGTCCAACTGCCTTACCATTCTTCATCTTCCCCAACTCCCTCACCACTTGACTCCTCTCCATTCTTCCCGTCATCCCTTCATTTGATTGCCCGTCCTCCCAGAATATCCTGTCATTCTCTTCATTCAGCAGCCACTCGAAATATTCCCTCCATCTGGTTTGTATGTCTTCATCCTTTCTTATCACTGTTCCATTTGCTCTTTTGATTCACTTTATTGATATCCTTTGTTGCTTTATTTCGCGTTTTGGCCAATCTATATATTTTCTTTTGTCCCTCTCGCGTTTCCAATTCATCATGCATATCTTGGTATGCCTCGGCCCTTGTTTATGCTACCGCTCTCTTCGCTTGTTTATTCCTCTCTCTATACACTTCCCTGTGGTCATCCTGCTGCGTTTCCTCCCACAGCTTCTTTGCTGCTTTCTTCCTTTGTAGGCTCTCCTGTACATCCTCGCTCCCCCAACAGTTTTCCTTATTTTCCCATATCTTGCCAGATGTTTCTCCCAGTATTTCCTTGCCCCACTTTCTAATTACATTAGCATTATGTTGCCACCATTGCTGCACATCACTTTCATCCATAATTACCTCATTCAGAACATTCTCTTTAAACCTGCTTTTACAGTCTTCCTCCTTTAGCTTGAACCATTTTATTTTCTTAATTCCTTTCGTACGTGCTTTTGCTACCCCCTTGAGCTTCACATCCATGCAAAGAATACGATGCTGAGTTGACACATGATCCTCTGGTATGACTTTGCAGTTCTTCACTTCCCTCAATTGTGTCCGTCTGTACAACATATAATCAATCTGAGATACCCTCCCACCACTCTTATATGTAATGAGATGCTCTACCCTCTTATTAAAGAAGGTGTTCACCACTGCCATATCGAACGAAACCGCGAAATCTATTATCCTTTCTCCTTCCGCGTTTGTCTCACCAAATCCTTGACCTCCATGTACCCTCTCAATTACCTCATTATTCCTACCCACATGCCCGTTAAGGTCGCTGCCAACAATCACGCGCTCATTTTCTTCTAGAGCCTGCACTTCCCCGTCCATTAATCTCCAAAAAGCATCCTTCTCCTCATCTGTGCAGCCCACCTGTGGTGCATATGCGCTGATGATATTCAATACAGACTCCCCATAATTCAATCTCAAACCCATTACTCTATCCCCTCTGCGGCTTACTTCCACCACCTCGTCCTTCATTTCCTTCGACAATATTACTCCAACACCGTTTCTTCCCCGCCCTGATGCTCCACTATAGAACAGTTTGTATCCTTCTGCAAGCTCTTTTGCTTTATTACCTTTCCAACGGGTTTCCTGCACGCACAATATATCCACTCTTCTCCTCATCAGTTCCGCAATCTCTCCTCCTCTACCAGTCATGCTTCCCACGTTCAGAGAAGCAATCCTTAATCCCTTTTGAACTCGCTTCTTTAGCCGCGCCCGCTCTTGATGCGGTAGCCCTCTTCTTGTCACAGAGTTAGGGCGATGTATCTGTGCGTCGCTTACGGGGTACGCCCTGGCTGTCCTCATATCATTCTCTTGACTCATCTCATTTGGTTGTGGCGTGGTTTTTTTTTTTTACGGCCGGATGCCCTTCCTGACACTAACCCTCCCCTTTTATCCGGACTTGGGACCGGCCGGAGAGTAGGCTGACTATCCTACCCTTCGGGTGGGGTTGGCTAATCATTAAATGACTGCTTTTATCTTCTCTCTTCATCAGTCTCTTCCATTCTCACAGCTATTCTAACCTCTCTATCGTCCGCTCTTCTCATTTCTTTTCTTTCAACAGTTTCTTTCATCCTAATAGATGAATTTTTAAGTCCTTTTCTTATTAAGGTTTCTTCATGAGTTTCACAAAGCCTTAGAGATGAATGAAGTGCTGCATCTTAAGATCATCTTGCAGCTTTTTTTTTTTTCATGTAGATGAAAAATGTTAAGAACTTTAATTCTTCTGTTTTTCACGATGATATTATTAGTTGTCACGCAGTATTTCGCTATAAAAATACTTTCCTGGAGAGAACAATTCCGTTGTTAACCCTTCCGTGTCTTTACAATGTAGCTGACCACGGCTATCTATCAAACACAACTCAAACACAACTAAAGTAAGTGAAATTAAAATGTTAAGACTTTTAGTGAACCGTTTCAGGCATTCTTATATGGGCATACCTCGCCCTTGGGAAAAAGATGTCGCAGCATAATCTCCGAGGCATACTTCTCAACCGCCTCAGTGACACGATACTCCCATCATGTAACGATCATTTTAACGCCCTTCGAAGGGCATATTTGATTGATTCTTTTTTTTTCGACCGTAAACACTGAAATTCATTCATTCATTCATTCATATAATAAGTTGCTGCACAACATAATCAATCAGTCATTCATTTCAAATCTCATTTAATCTTTGTACTTGCATTGGCTCAATTGTAACCTTTATTTGTGACTTTTATCATTGACTTTTGTTTAATTAAAGGAAAATTGAACGAAGCTTATTAATCTCGTTTATGAACGACATTTATTTATTTTGATCGGAAAGTCAATTGTGAGTTTGTGACTGCAAACCTCAAGCAGCCATTAATTACTTTAATCTAATTACATTTATTATAGGGCCTACTGTCAATTGGCACTATTGACTGAACAATATTCCAGTTTTGGTATGATCAGTGTTTTCAGCAAAGGAAACATTACATTTTTGTCCGTTCTTTTAAAAATTCTCCGTATGTCGAGAATGACGTCACTGTAGCGACACATTTACTTTTTCTGGGACAGTTGGTAGAGGCTAGCGTGTCTGAAAGGTTTGTGGGTTTGTGAAAGTCTGGCGTGGCGTCAAAAAAGAGCCCATTGAACAGCTGTTTAATAAGGTGGTGTCCCGTCTATCCCATATAGTTCTGTGGTTAGGCCTAGTAAAATATTAACAGTTGTATGAATTTTCACCGATATGATTTCGAAAATTTAATTGTTTTTTGTTTAATTTTAAATAATTAAGTTGGCAGACATTTTATTACACTACACAGGAAATACACGTAGCAGAAGTTGAATATAAAATGCCTGTTAATAATGTCAAACATAAAAATCCTTCTAACGCCTCTCCTGCAGAAGTTAGAAGTTACTCAGGAAAACGATCCTTTAGGTACTACGACAGAGGAAGAAAATACGCATGAAGGCGAAGGTGATGTTCTAACCTTGGAAAGTACTGAAGGAAGTGAAGGACTTATAACCCCTCAGGATATGACCCCTCAGACTCCACCCCCTCACCTGATGCCAGGACCTTTGCCGATCTCCGACGAATGTGATGATGTTCCCATTTCCGGGAGCCCAGTAAGAGATAAAGAAGAAAGCTAACCTTGTTTTCATTGTTGTGATTGTGTGGACACCAGTACACTCTCCTTTTGACAGTCAAGCAAACATTACACTGACGGAAGTGTTACACTTTTAGAACAAAGCCTTTGGTGAAGCGAAAAATCTGTGGAAAAGAAACGCTTTTTGCGGCAGAGAAAAAGCTTCTTTTTAATAAAATGCAAAGTTTATTAACCTCTTTTAACCCCAAAACAAACTCTCCAAAAGTGATGTCAAACTACGACGATCATTTTATGATGAATTCATTAAACTGGGCTAATTTAATGAAGAAAATAAATTTTGCATTTGGAAAATTGCTTTAACACTTAATTCAACTCGTGTTTTTTTATAAGTTTGCCTTATAATTGTCAGTAAGTGTTTATTTTTCATATTCATAGGAAGCTTAGTTTAGAGCCCAATATAACTGTTATTTTTAAAGCTCTACGCTGGGACCCTCCTTGGGAAGCATGGAATTGGACGTTTTAACTGTTAACACAAATTCTACTCCCGTTACAAACCGTATATAGCCCACTACGAGTACAGGTGCCGAGTAACGAAGGGTCTGATTTTCAAACTATTTTGTAATTTTCAATGAATCCGTTTCTTTCAGTGGCAAACAACAGCAATGCTACGAGCGTGCTAATATGCCTCTTTTTGCCGTGTGACTTTGTGTAACACTCTGTGCAACAAGAGTGTAATACAGAAGTAAAATTTGTTTACGTACTTTTACTGCTGTATCTGCGTGTACAACTGTTGGGTTGCACACCAGATACCGCTTTTGCTGCTTGTAGTTTTTAATTCGAGTGCTCAACACTGGAATTTCTTTTCAATTTGCAAACATTGATTTTCTCTCTCTTTTTTTTGTGCTGATTTTTGTTTCTCCTTATTAGGCCTCAGTTAATATGATGAATGAACAGGATGGGGACGATTCCTTCAGCCACGGGGGTCCCGTAGCGCCACTGGAAGCACCCCAGCCTCTCCCGCTACCCCAAATGGAATCTCCTGGCGAAGAGGACGACGATGACGATGATGACGACGTGCAGGCTCCTCTTCCGGAAGGGTATTGATCCTGTTTTCAGATGTCGGGTTTTTACACTGATGATGGGGATGAAAAAATCGCTGAAAAGTAGTATTTATAAACAGGAAAATTGTTTTAACAAAATTAATTAAAAAAGGTTATTATTGAATGTTTCACCAACAGTTTCGTAACTTTGTTTCGGCTCATTTGCGCAAGATATGAAGGTCATATTTGAACAGAACACACCAAAATACATTAGAAAAATGTATTTTGGATATTAATTTCAGTGTTGGTGAAACATTCACTAATTACCAAAAAAAATTGTAGTCGAGATGTTTGTATTAAGGAAAAATATTATTCTCTATTTACAATTATACATTTTTTTTTTTTTTTTTTACAAATTAAAAGTTCTTATTTGCATTTTCAAATTTTTAAAATCTATTTTTTACAGTTTTTATTTTATCGCGACAACATTTGAAGTAACTTAAAGTCAAGGATACAAAATTAAATTGCATTGTTCCCCCTCGTGTTTTGCATGCCATATTTACTGGTGAAAAGAAACTTTTTTTCTTTAGCACTTTCCCAATCGACTGTACAAATATTTTTTTACATAAAAAATAATAAAAACGTTGAACTACTAATATATATATATATATATATATATATAATTATATATATATATATATATATATATATGTTTCAAACTTTCGAAATGTTACGTGATGATATAGTTTGAAGTTTAAGGCATTTTATACGTTATATGTATAATAGTACATACTCTTATTTTTCTTTTGTAGTTCCTATGACCCGGGAGATTATGAGCATTTAGAGGTTGCTCCCGAATTAAAAGAACTGTTCACTTACATATCAAAGTACACTCCACAAAATATTGAACTGGAACACAAACTGCGGCCTTATATCCCAGATTATATCCCTGCAGTTGGGGATATTGATGCGTTTATAAAGGTGAATTAATAATTCCTGTCTCGTTTTAAAAATCTGAGTAATTTATGTTGATTCGTCTTCAGCATGTTGAATACATTTCGTAAACTACTCAGATTCCGAGGCCTGATGGTGAACCCTCCACTACTGGACTGACAGTGTTGGATGAACCAAGCGCTAAACAAAGCGATTCTACTGTCTTGGACCTTCAACTCAGGGCTGTTGCCAAACACACGACAGCAAGATCTGTGGTAAATAAATGTGATGCATTTTACCCTTTTGGATTTTGTATCACCATAAGGTTTTAGTAGCTTACATACAGAGGGTTGACAGAAGTAAATATGCAACACGAAGATTGTCCTCAAGAACAAATGGCAAAGTTCATCAATGGAATGCCAGAACGTGTGTCCCTCTTACATAATGGAAAGGGTAAAGCAACACGATTCTAAATATATTCATTCAATAAATCTCTTATTTATTGACTTTTATTTATTATCAAGTCAAAAACTGAAGGTGTCTATTTACTTAAGTCAACTCTCTCTCTCTCTCTCTCTCTCTCTCTCTCTCTCTCTCTCTCTCTCTCTCTCTCTCTCTCTCTCTCTCTCTCTCTCTCTCTCTCTCTCTCGTCCAGAGTCAAAGTATTTTCTTCAACCCTTTTCCGTACCCGCCACTGGCGGGGAGGGAGCGGAGAATGGGGAGAGAGCCTTATGCTTCTCTATCCAGTTTTCTACTACTGCTACAATAGTTAAAAAATGAACTAGTTTAATAACGGGAATCTCCCCAAGTGCATCGAAAGGTCTTTGAGGCTTTCTCTTGTTCTCGTAACACTCACACTTACTCTCTCTCAAATCTATCTATCTATCTATCTATTTGAAGATTGTGAAAACAGTTGACAATGCAGAAAAAAACAGCAAGGTTATTGAGAAATGGATGCGGGACATCAGCGATCTACATCGAGCTAAACCTCCTCCAACAGTTCATTACTCCAAGTTAGTGTTTCGGACTTGTCTCTCGAGTAGAACTCGCTTCCTTAGAGGTTGTGACCCATTCTTTTTATGAAAAGCGAGGGTATACGGGTACCCGCATGAATGCCTTCACCACTCATCGTACCAAATATTTTCGTGAAAGGCGTAACACCACATTTTGGAAATGATTTTTGATACTGAGAATAAAAACAATTAAATGCATTGTTTTTTTAACCAATTCGCGCATCAGACAATCTTAACATAACTTTTGCAGACGAATGCCCGACATTGACTCTTTGATGCAAGAGTGGCCTGGAGAGATCGAAGAACTTCTGAAAGAGATCAATTTACCATCGGCAGCTCTTCAAGTTGAACTACCTCACTACGTGGACATAATATGTAGTAAGGTCGTAAAAATGGTGTGTGTGGGGAAATAGTATAAGGAAATAAGAAATTGTGGCAACTCGCTCAGACTTGAAGCAGCGCCGCGAAGTATCGTAGCAAAACCACTGCCTCGATTAAATTATCGAGTCCTCTGTCTCTAAAAAAGAAAATTCAACATGGCGAAATAATAGCTCTATCGTTAGACCATATTCCTTTTCATTAATTTTCCTCAACAACAACTGTGTGTATGTATATATATGGGGCAGGGACAATTCGACGTGGCCGACTCGATGCGACCCAACTCGATGTGGCCGACTCGATGTCAGGACAACTCGATGTCAAGCCAAGTCGATGCCAGGCCAAGTCGATTTCATTTTCTTTATATATTTAATGTGGGTTAAGTGAATGCCCGGTTAGGTCAACTGTACGCCCTTGACGATTGGTTAGGTTAAGTTGTGATATTTTCGTTAAAACTAACGAAAATATCCCTTAGGGATATCACATCGAGTTGTCCTGACATCGAGTCGGCCACATCGAGTTGGGTCGCATCGAGTCGGCCACATCGAATCGTACCCAACCCATTTATATACTCAATCGTAATGATGTATTTGCATTCACAGCTATGAAGTAACGTTAAATAGTACACGCCTTGTCATATACATTACTATTAATATGAAATAGAATCACTGTAAATAGCGTGATTGTATAGTTCATCAATTATTATTCATAAAGCAAAGGTTAATTTATTTAAAAGGTTAAAGCATATTTGCAGTTTATTTCACTGGTACATGAAAATTTTTAAATATAGTTTTCTCTTTCTGTTGATTCTTCGCTCCCTAACAACTATTTAGGGGGGTGGGGAATAGGGTGGAACTGCTTATTATAATTTTTGTTTTTGTGAGAAGAGGTATGTCTATATTCGGTACCAACTCGTTAAAATGCGAAGACGTGGTAGAAGGCTATTTCTCAACCAATTAGTAGCATTTGGTTTTTCATATATTTTAAGTATTTTTCTTTTTTATTTTTGGTTGTGGACTGGGTGCGAATTTATTTCTCTAAATGTACAATTTCGGAAAAAAGTTCGCCTAGAAACAAAATTTTTAAATAGTATAAAATAATTAAAATAATTACCAATCATTAATGACTGGATTTTGTTTGTGAGACTTTATTACTGTCACCAAAAAAGAATAAATTATACAAAGAACGGAATATTACCAATTATTAATTTTTTATGCATTTTAGAATTTTTTTTTTGGATGAACTTTCTTCGGAAACTTTAAGTAATTATATTCTAACGAAAAACATTGGATGAAAATGAAAAAAATAGTTTTCTTCTGATTGTGGTCGAGAATTTTCTCCAACAAAAGGGGTACACGCGTACACAGTGTGGATTTCGCTGTTTACTCCAAGGTAAATGGGGTTGGAGTCTTTCATCTAACCCCGGAGAGCAGCCAGGAAGACCATGTCTTCCGGGGGGAGCAGCCAGGATGATGGTCTTCCGGGAGAGCCGGCAGGAAAACCACGTCTTCCTGGGGAAGCAACCAAGAAGGTTATGTTTTCGGGGGGAGCTTCAGACCGAAACTCCTTTTTAGCTAAATGTCTTCATCTGATAATATTTCAAAATGTTCTTGAATATGAATCGAGCTATTTTCACTCGCCAAATGCACAACGACTTGGTATTATGTTGCCGATTTTTTAATATACAGTACACGTTAGTCGCTTCGCAGATATTCATACAGAGAGGAAACAATCGCGTTTTGCAGCTCAAACTAATCGTTATTGGCGGAAGTGGGCTGTAGTGAACTTATACATCAGTAGGAGCTAATGAAGTGCTTTTTTAGTGATTTGCGAAATACATTTAGTGATGAAGCCTGCCTAATATGCGTGGTAGGAATTGCGTTCCATATATCTGCTCCTTTGAAAGTGCATTCCCTGCAGTTTCTATCGTATAGTTAGGTTTGTGTATAAAATCTTCAGACAGTCTGGTGTTATAAATGAGTGATGTATGTTGATTTTTGTTGATAACTTTGAACATATTGACAACAATATTGAATTTGTATAAGTCATTTAATTTTAAAATATTTAAAATATTTACTGTAGCTCTTTAAACATTGGAGAAGTTTGAATTTACCTTCGTTTTCCGAACTTCACATTTGAAGACTGTACAGTACATAACAATTTAAATTTATAAAATATCTTCCTGTAATCTTTATTTAAACTACAGTGAAGACTATACAGTGATTGATTTATTCTCAACCGTAAGAACATTCTTCATTAGTAATCATTTCTCTTAATTAAGAGTTTAAAGTTGAACTTTCGTTAGTTTATTTGGTAAAACTTTACTATCCAGACGGTGTTCAGAGACAGAGTCCATAAGGTCCAAATAACTTAACTTAACCATACCTAATCAACTTAATCTAACCTACCCTAATCTAACATAATTTAACATATTACCAAGCTGTTATGGATTCTGTCTCTGAACATTGTCTGGATAGTAAAGTTTTGCCGTTTATTTATGGCCCCAACGAAATAAATTTGGAGGGGGCCATGCTCGATTGCACTTATCCTTTTGTCATTCGTCACACTTTCGTATCCGGGCTATAGCCTTTGAATCACTCAACATAATGAAAAACTTCACACACACACACATGGATGATCACAAAGCGATATGTCGTGAATAAAAATCGGGTTCCTGTATCAAAAATGAAGGTCATAAATAGAGGTCAAAGGTTAAATGGAGGACCACGCCATAATTTTTTAACTACTCGATGTAAATAGATGAAACCACACACACACACACACACACATGGATGATCATAAGACGTTGTCTTGATCAAGAATCCGGTTCTTGCACCAAAGACCAAAGATCAAGGTTACAATTATAAGAGGGGACACTGATATCCTTCCACTATAGTACAGTAGTTTACGTTTTGTTACGTATTGGAATTGTTACGTATTGGAATTAAGAGTTAACTCACGTTGGTGATTTATAGTGATTTACATCGCACTATAAACTAGCATCACTAACTTAATTACGTTTCAATACTAGGTTTTTGTATTTTGGTGGTGCGTTTCTTGCTAGGATTTGGTTATCGCCTATTATCATACTTATTTTTCTAAGCTAATTGCTTATTTACTAACTCCTTAACCCTTAAATGCGTGATTTTTTTAATGTATTGTAGCTTATACATAATCATCTGTGCTGCAGCATGCGTTAAAATGTTAGGGCCAAAATTGACCCGAGTAGGATTTTAATACAAGTGTATAGAAAAGTAATATTAAATAAATTTTCGATTATTATTATTATTATTTTATTTATTATTATTATTATTGGGATAAGTATCCCGAGTGAATGTAGAGGTTAGAATTAGATGGTCAAATTCATTTATAAATTTTGTTGGGTCCAAGGAGAACTTTCATTTAAAAGAATGGAAACTTTCAATCTTGTAAACCTTAGAACCGTGTACAAATTTTTACTTTAAATTTATCATTTCGCCTAATTTATCTCCCACGGACTATCTTAGGCTAACTCAGTTCAAAAAAATTCCCGATAGAATGGTCAGCCTTTGGAAAAAAATCAAATAGGGTCCCCTGATTGGACAACTCATAATCTCATAATTTCAATACATATTAATGAGAGATCTAGGGCAACAGCTGCCTAAGAAAGTAACTAACATTTTCAGAGGTTATTCCGTTACTATTCCGTAAGTATATATAAACAGTACTTTCAGCCCCGTCCTTTTGGGAAGAAGTTGAGGACCTAGTTTTAGTTTTAAGTGAAAATGAAAAACGGTAATAACCTTAGTAATAAACACTAAGTTACTTGCAATATTGTACGTAAGTGACGGTGGGATTTTGATCCCAAAAAACCTTTTGGTTTTGGTTTTCGCGCAATTTCTCATTCGATTCAGTGGTTCCAAAGATCGCTAAAAACTTTGGCAGAAATTTGGCGAAATAATAAATAAATAAATAAATAAAATCAGAAGTGGTTACTATTTAATGTTTTTTGCTAAGATTTTCTCTACTATACAGGGTGTTCCATAAGTCCGATCTCGTAGGAAAATTTATTATAAATTAAATTTACAAAAGTAATACATTAGGACTAAATGTTCAAATTGATGTCTTGTTTTGGGACCCTTTTTGGGGTTGCAGGTAGAATAACACTCAATGGCTAATATGGGAGTGAGTTACACTCGTGAGGAAAAGGCCTCCGGAGACCTTTTCTTCAGGAGTCTAACTCATTTCCATATTAGCGATTCCGTGTTTAATAAAATTTAATATAATTTAATAAAATAAAGTTTACACGTTTGTGTCTTATGTTAATTGTATCTTCTCCTTTTTCGCAGGCATTCTTGACATCCCGGTATATAAAAGCCGAATTCAATCGCTTCACATTCTCTTCACCCTGTTTTCAGTTTTCAAAAATTCTGCCCACTTCCGCCATCTTGCGGAGGAAAATATTATGGAAAATGAAAATTCATCGGGTGGTGCGGACAGGCTCGTCCTTCAGTAGCTTTTTTGTATAACTTTTTGGGGTTGCACAGAATAATAGAAACACTCGCATCTTCGCTGATGTATCTTCTGATATCGTTAATAATGGCGTTACATACTTTACTAAGTTGATAAGTTGATATGTGACTGCGTACAATACTGAGAACATTTTCTATTTTAATATACTGATATTGGTATTTTCACTTCTTGCAAAATAAAAAAATGGCAGTTGGAAAAGATAAGAGTGACCGTGAAAAGGGCACGACGGTAGGAACCCGTCTGGTTGGTGTCTCATTATTAAAAGTCGCGTGATTGTCCCCGCATCTCGAGGAACAACAATTCCCGAGGTTATGAATAGCTGGAAAGAAGTGGAAAAAGTACACCAAATAAACGCGCGACAGTGTTCCCATTAATCTTTCCAACTCCAATTCAGTCGAGCTTTTGCGCTGGTTGGTGTTATGAGGGGCTTCATTACAGTTCCCCTAACATCGTTTTGAGTGATACCCATCTTTGCGGACTATTGTCAAGTTTTGAACAAAGTTTTGCTACAACAGTCTTTGGTTGATGCTCCACAGTTTGTAAGAAAGTGTTTCTTTCGTATTTTCTCAGTGTTACCTTACGCTCACTCTATTGCCTACTTGCCGTAGTGGTTTTCATTTCCTTCTACGTATTCATAACCTTGACGACTGTTCCTCGAGATACGGGGGGCAATTGCGCCACTTTTAATATTGAGACCCCAACCAAACGGACTCCTACTATTATGCTCCTTTTACAGTCGGTGACATCTTTTCCAGCAGCCATTTTTTTATTTATTCAACAAGAACAGGAAAAACCAGTATCAATATATTAAAATAGAAAATGTTGTCGTGGGTACCTTTCTTTTTCTTAGGTACTGCACAACATTTATTTCTTTTACAGTTTCTGACACCTTTTAAGTATGTTAATTTACTTCTCAAATTATTTCTTACGCGCGTGTGTTTTCCATTCAGGATGACTCGACCTATCCAGACGGATGGCTCTTTAAATTGATTTACGTAAGTTCCTTCGGTTTCCCAGAAGCCTACTTTAAATGTCAATTTACCTCAGCTAACAAGAGAGGCCCATTGCAAGGTTGCAGAGAAACGACACGCTCCCTCTTATAAAGTTTATTTAATGTCACTCGAAACAGTACATGACTTTAGAAATTTATTCTGAAGTAACTTTATCAATTTCCATAAAATTAATACATAACTTCAAAGTAATAGGCTGATGGATGATTATCAATTTTTACTTACAATAAAATCCAATTTTAAATTCAAAGACAAAGTCCACAGTTATCTGGATTTTAAGAAATTTATATAGAGGGGCTTTTATAAATTTTAGTAACAATAAAACTTATGCTAACGAGAAATGAAGTGGTCAAATCGACCAGAATATTTGAATAAGTATTCTACTTACAAAATTTAGAAGTTATTCCCAATAGTTCTGCGCGATTCCCGCAGATTTATTTTCCGTCCAGAACACCCAAAACCGAGTCCCGCATAATTTTCGATTCATCCCCAAAATTATTGACGAGTCATGCCCAATGGGTATTCTGACTAAATTCTCTTGTATAGTCGCTAACAATACAACTCCTATGCACAAGTTTCCCGGTGGACTAATAACATGCACAACCAGTTCTTACTTTCAATTTAGTGACAATTTATACTTTGTTTTAAAAATTTTTCTTACACCACTACTTTGACGAATAAATTGAGCCACTGTTAACTTTCGGAGGAGCGTCTACAACTGATTTTGACTCTCATAGTTCCCTCAGAATTACCAAAAACTCCTCCCTTTGGGGTCTAAAGGACCTATCAAAACCAATTTCATTACATGACGTCATTCGTGCTAAATTACTGACTTTTTATTGGTTCTAATCTCAACTTTGTTAAAATCTACGCCCCGCCTATCTTAACGAAATTTTAAATTACAATTTGAAAATTTAAATTCAAGATTTAAAATTTTAAAATTTAAAACAAAAATTTCAAATTTTCGCTCGAGGGCTTTCCTCAGATGAAACCAAGAAGAAACAAACCCGACACCTTACAAGGTTCGAAATGAACGCGGACTCTTAAGCTTAATTGCCCTTTGAACTTCTGCCATAAATCTATCCGCAACTGTCAAACAATCGGTCCTCTTATCTGATTACACACTCAGAAACCGAATTAAGCTGGAACCAGCGTTAAACAATCTGAAATACTCCGGATTTATTCGTTCATGAATGTTTATAAACCAAAACACCTCGCTTTACAGATGTACAACAAGAAATCTTAAACTAACATTTCTACATTTATTTTATAAACGATTCCTGTATGCAAACTTCATGGTTACGACATCCCTCCCCTCCTTTAATTTTGCACTCCGATGCAAACTTTCTTAACTAGGGTCGGGTATTATCACTTTAACCACAATTTTAAACACAAATTTACTCCTAAATTTTCACAAAAAATTTCACTTACTTGTCCCCTTTATTGGGACACTAACATCGACACATTTAATTTTAGTCATCCTCGGGTTCTTCGTAGTGTACTCGAGGTCGGGGCCTAAGAGCATACGGACGCTCTAACGGTGGTCCTGTGAAAGCAGCCTGTCTGCTTTGTCCGGGGGACCCTATTCCCATAAGGTCCCCGCGAGGAGGTAGTTCGGAAGCACCTGGCGGCTCCTGCCCGCCACTCGGTCCTGCCCGGGGGCAGGATGTGCACTCCGGTTCACCTCCACGGGTCGATGTTCCTCCGTTCCCTGGGCGAAGCTCTCGGGGAGGAAGTAGCTCGGAGGCGCCCGGCGGATCTCATTCCGCCACTCGGTCCTGCCAGCGGGCAAGCAGCGCACTCCTGTTCACTTCCCCTTGTTGATGTTCCTCCGTTCCCTGTGCGAAGCTCTCGGGGAGGAAGTAGCTCGGAGGCGCCCGGCGGATCCCCTTCCGCCACTCGGTCCTGCCAGCGGGCAAGAAGCGCACTCCGGTTCACCTCCCCTAGTCGATGTCTCCCTGTCCTGGGCGAAGCTCTCCGTGAGGAAGTAGTTCGGAAGCGCCCGGCGGTCCTCGTTCCGCCACTCGGTCCTGCCAGGGGGCAGGAGGCGCCTTCCGGTTCACTTCCCTGTGTTGATGTTTCTCCGGTGTCGAGGGCGAAGCTCCCGAGAGGAGGGGCGGTGGCCCTTCCCCCATCTCATCCCCTGCGCCGTCCGCCCCGCCTTGTCGCTCGACGTCCCATGGGGCATCGATGCTGCGGCGGATGCGGTCTCGATGGATCACTATCTGATGTCCAGTGATCATGTGCGCAGAGATAAGTGACTGGAGTCTTCTGTTCGATGATGATGTATGGACCCTCGTACCGGGGCTCCAACTTGCCTCTACCCGGTCGTGGGTAATCAATGTAAATCAAGCCATGGGGCGTCTTCTCTTCGAACGGTTTCAATTCCTTGATTCCGTTAGCCTTCTCGTATCTCCGCATGAACTCTTCCACTCGGCGGTAGATTTCGCTCAGACTCCTCCTTCGGCCTTCGGCGTATTCCTCTGGGTTGTACGGGCTCACGCACGCCTCCCGTGGCATGCGAAATAGCTTTGAAGGTACGTTGGGGGCTCGCCCGTACATTAAGAAGAATGGAGAATACCCCGTGGCTCGATGCACTCGGATGTTCCGGGACAATTCCACGGTCTCGTCCAGTTTCTTCACAAAGTATGCGGAGTTTGATGCATAACTCTTTATTCAGACGTTCGACCTTCCCGTTGCTTTGGGGATGGTATGCGGCCGTCCGTTGGTGTTGGACTTCCCAAACCCTGAAGAGCTCCTGCAAGGTAGAGTTCCAGAACTCCTTGCCTTGGTCGGATACTACTGCTGAAGGGGCGCCCAGTTTGCACAGTATCAAACGATGGAACTTGTCCGCCACCTCCCGGGCCGTCTTGTCCTTTAATGCTGCCAGGATGGTTTGAACCACACCTGGCCAAAATAAAGGTCCCGTAGGATTTCTGTAGTCCCTATAGCTCCCGGATGAATGCTCCCGACGTCAGTGTGGGCTTTCCAAATGAGCTGCTCTCTCAACTTTTTAGGAACTACGATGACCTCTCTTCCGTTCGCATCGATGTAAACCAGCAGGTTCCTCACTAGTTTGACTCTCGACGGCTGGATGGGCTTGGTTACGGGCCAGCTGAAAGCCTTCCCTTCTTCGATGGCTGCTCGAATCGCCGCTATTTCAACGTCCTTCTGCTGTTGTTTGCCGATTACCTTGCGATCAATGATCGCTTTTTCGTATATGCGTTCACAAACTCCTTAGTCACTCCAGGCGGGCGTGACAACCAATCGGCCACTCTGTTGAGTTTGCCTTTCACGTACTCGATGAGAACGTCGTAGTCTGCAATGTCATAACCGAACGCTCTAGTCTTCCATTGGGCTCTCGATGTCCTTCCCTCAGAAGCCACTTCAACGGCTTATGGTCAGAACGGACGATGACTCTCTGCCCAAATATAACATTGCTTCAATTCTTTTTGTTAGTTGGCCTCTGGGAGTTTTTGATGGCCTCTTCTTTAGATTGCTGTGGCTTCACCCCGTTCCTGGTGACCACATGGCCTAAATACCCCACCTGGGACTGTACTAACTGTCATTTTTCCAACTTTACCTTTAAGTTGGCGGTGCGTAGGCTATCCAAGGCTCGTTGTACCCTCTCGTCATGTCCTTCTAAAGACCTTCCAAGGACAATGAGGTCATCTAAGTAAATCTGTACTTCCTTGTCCAGTTGCTTCGGCAAAATTCATTACTCTTTGGAACACTGGTGGACTATTGGACAACCCAAACGTGACCACCCTGAACTCGAAATGACCGCTTCCCGTGGAGAAGGCAGTTTTCGAGATGCTATCGTCGTGAATGGCCAACTGCCAATATCCCGAGCGTAAATCCCTGCTCGAGAAGTAATGAGTCCCGTGCAACTTGGCCAAGGTTTCATCAATGATGGGTACTTAATATTTGTCCTTGCTGCCATTGACGTCCCAAGGTCTATAGTCTACACAAAGCCTCAGGGCCCTACGCTTCTTTTCTTCAATCGCTTCCCCTTTGGACTCTTGTGGTCACTTTCGTTCCTAATGATCACGTGGTCCTGGTACTCTACCTGTGACGGTAGTAGTTAATCTTTTCTTTCCCTCGTCGGTCTCCTTCCCTTTGAGAGCGACGGACATCGGTGAACATGCGTCTTGAGGTGTTTTCAATCTCTTCTTAGTCACTTGTGGAAATTTGACTCTTTCTCACCGTGACACTTGTTCCATTTTTTTTTTCTTTTCGGGCGAGGAATCACACGGCTGTTCCGACTAACCTCCCCGTTCTCGTTGCCTCAACCACCATGCCGATGTCATCTTATCTTCACGGTAATACTCTTTAGTCGTCACTCTTATTTCTCAAGAGTAACTTTACCGCCTCCTTGGAAAGTGTTAACTTCCCGTTGAGATTTCCGCTCTGTGATACTTGCAAACCACGCTGAGCCTCACTGCACATTCATTGCAGCGTATAGTAGACGTCCAGGGGAAACCATACCCCAAATTTTCTCCTTCGTCTATTCCCTTTTCATTTAACTTCCCTTTGGGGATTCTGCTCGACAACTTTTCCAAGTATCCTCGAGCCTCACCGCATATCCCATGCAGCGGAGAATAGACGTCCAGGGGAACTCATATCCCCATTTTTCACGATTACCAATGGAAACGACCAGGGGGAACGGCTATGCTGTATCACTCCTTGATCCAGCATTTCTGCTATTTGTCGCTTTACCTCCTCCTCGTGTGTAATAGGTACCCTGTAGGGTCGCCTAAGATGGGAGGATGATCCTGGGTTTCCAACTTCATTGGCATCAGGTTATTATAAAATGGCTCGCCACCCATTGAGAAGACATCTGACTAATCCCTTAGCCACTCTTCGACGGTTTTCCTTCTTTGTCGAGAAGGATTTCCAACCAAGGGCATAGGACTTGAGGCGTGTCACTCGTTCTTCGAAGTCCTTCTTCGATGCTTGACTTCCTTTCACCGTGACATTCGTTCCAATTTGGGGTGAGCGTCGACCGGCGACTACCCTCCCTATTAGTCTGCCTCCGTCACTATGCCCACGACGTCTCCTTTTTCGCCAAGGTATCTTCGTCATCCTGATTGATCATCAGTAACCTTATCTTCCTCTGTGGGATCCTGCTCGGTAACATTTTTAAGTTTCCCCGAGCTTCACTGCACATCCCGTGCAGCGGAGAATAGACGTCCAAGGGAACTACGTCCCCGGGTTTCATCTGACTTCTCGCGTCAGAATCACGGCGGCCACCTTTAGTTTTTCGTGCGGGATTGCCTCTACCAGAGTCACCCTCGCCTATTTGTCTACTCCCTTTCTTGGATGGTTACTGTTTCATTCAGAGTGACTGTCCTCTTCCGGTGGTCTACCTGGGCTTCGTACCTTTGTTTCGTCTTCATATCCTCGAAACAAACGCCTATAGTCAAGTCTTGCTGAGCCTCTGGAATTATACAGAAACAAAGAATTCTTCACCCCCCTTCCCATAGTCAACTTACTTCTACTCCCCTTACATGAATGGGCGGGGCCGGTGCAACTGTGTACTGAGAAGTTGGCAACTGTCCAAAGAAGGCTCCCGATGTCCTTGTGCATAGCTTATGTCAATGTGACGGAAGCTCCACCATCGTCCAACGCGGTGGAAGCTTGTTGAGCGACGAGTACTGGTAGGGTGATCAGTCCTAGCCGACGGACTCGCCGCTACTTCCTCTGAAGCTATTCGGGAGGCTTCTCCTTCCAGTCCTGCTGAAGGTTTGCTCGAGGGCACGCCTCTTCCCAATTTCGCATTTGCTGACAAATCTTGCACTGGCTCCGGCCACTTTCTTCCATTGCTTCCTCTTTGGAGTCGCTGTCTTCATTTGACTTGGTTTGTTTTCTCTTCTGGTTTCTCATGGGGTTGTAGTCACATTCTTGAGTTGTGTTATTCCTCCTGTGACCAGTGTCACAGTTCTTCCTTCTGGGCTCTCCTCTCTTGCTGGACTTGTCTCCGTCGTTCACCTCCACATCCTTGATGTTGTCCTCCTTCGTGGCTGTTCTTTCTTCTGGATGTTGTGAGTTGTAGTCCCAGGATGTGGGAGGATTTTGCAGTTTCTGCAGTCTTCGGCTTCTGTCATGTGGCGTTTCTTCTCTTAGGACCTCTTCATCTTTTAGTCCTAAGCTTGTGTTGTTTACCGAAACTTGATTGATTCCATCCAATATTCCCGACGGGCTGTTCCTTTGATGCAATTACAAGCATACTCCGGCATAACGGTCTTCAACGCGTCCTTAGGTATGCCCACTTTAATATGTCTCCTTTTGGGATTAGCCTGAACCAAGGCATTACCTGTACTTAATAATCTTGGGGCAATTATGTTGAGTGTCTCACCTTTTTCCTTCCTGACGGCGTTTGGGCTGGTTCCTGGGTTCTCTTGTGCCCGTTCGCCCACAAACTTCGGCGAACTTCCTTCCAATGTGTGTCCAAAAGTCGTTTGCTCAGGACCCCTTACTGCCTGTTCACGTTGCAAAGGTAAGCTAGTACTCTTTAATACCTGTACGACGGTTTTTATATTCTTCTGTCGGTCTTCGTCGGTGCGGTGTTTCTCGTCTCTTGTGGTGTGTGCACTTCTGCAAGGATTCTTTGGGATGTCTTCTGGGTTCTCTGGTCTCCACCCAATCCTTTCCTGCGTCGAAAGTTCTTCTGTAACGGGAGGAACTAGAGAGATTCTTCGGGGACGAACCCCCGACCTTCGGTTGTCCCAATACTCCAACCGCGGAGTAATCATTACAAGGTCTTCCAGTTTCGACCTTCTTCGATTTATTTCTTTCTCTAATTCCTTGCATTCCTTGAGTAACCGATTACTGTTGGCCAAATTTATCCTTTTTAAATTTTCCAAACTTTCTGTACTTATTTCGTTTAAGTTCGTTGGTTCGGTATCACTCATGTCACTTGTGCTTTCTCCATTCTTTATTTCCACGCTCTTTACCGACATCGCGAAGCTTGTCTATTTTTATTTTTTATTTCAAAACCTTTAAAACTGTACTCACTGTTAGCGACACTTTTCACTGTTCCCGATTATTTTAACGATAGTGCTTTATTGTTACGCAAATTTATTTTAACAAAAAGTTACACTCTTGCTATTAATACCTTGCAATAGGATCCCACTTCTACGACACCATTTATGTCGTGGGTACCTTTCTTTTTCTTAGGTACTGCACAACATTTATTTCTTTTACAGTTTCTGACACCTTTTAAGTATGTTAATTTACTTCTCAAATTATTTCTTACGCGCGTGTGTTTTCCATTCAGGATGACTCGACCTATCCAGACGGATGGCTCTTTAAATTGATTTATGTAAGTTCCTTCGGTTTCCCAGAAGCCTACTTTAAATGTCAATTTACCTCAGCTAACAAGAGAGGCCCATTGCAAGGTTGCAGAGAAACGACACGCTCCCTCTTATAAAGTTTATTTAATGTCACTCGAAACAGTACATGACTAGAAATTTATTCTGAAGTAACTTTATCAATTTCCATAAAATTAATACATAACTTCAAAGTAATAGGCTGATGGATGATTATCAATTTTTACTTACAATAAAATCCAATTTTAAATTCAAAGACAAAGTCCACAGTTATCTGGATTTTAAGAAATTTATATAGAGGGGCTTTTATAAATTTTAGTAACAATAAAACTTATGCTAACGAGAAATGAAGTGGTCAAATCGACCAGAATATTTGAATAAGTATTCTACTTACAAAATTTAGAAGTTATTCCCAATAGTTCTGCGCGATTCCCGCAGATTTATTTTCCGTCCAGAACACCCAAAACCGAGTCCCGCATAATTTTCGATTCATCCCCAAAATTATTGACGAGTCATGCCCAATGGGTATTCTGACTAAATTCTCTTGTATAGTCGCTAACAATACAACTCCTATGCACAAGTTTCCCGGTGGACTAATAACATGCACAACCAGTTCTTACTTTCAATTTAGTGACAATTTATACTTTGTTTTAAAATTTTTTCTTACACCACTACTTTGACGAATAAATTGAGCCACTGTTAACTTTCGGAGGAGCGTCTACAACTGATTTTGACTCTCATAGTTCCCTCAGAATTACCAAAAACTCCTCCCTTTGGGGTCTAAAGGACCTATCAAAACCAATTTCATTACATGACGTCATTCGTGCTAAATTACTGACTTTCTATTGGTTCTAATCTCAACTTTGTTAAAATCTACGCCCCGCCTATCTTAACGAAATTTTAAATTACAATTTGAAAATTTAAATTCAAGATTTAAAATTTTAAAATTTAAAACAAAAATTTCAAATTTTCGCTCGAGGGCTTTCCTCAGATGAAACCAAGAAGAAACAAACCCGACACCTTACAAGGTTCGAAATGAACGCGGACTCTTAAGCTTAATTGCCCTTTGAACTTCTGCCATAAATCTATCCGCGACTGTCAAACAATCGGTCCTCTTATCTGATTACACACTCAGAAACCGAATTAAGCTGGAACCAGCGTTAAACAATCTGAAATACTCCGGATTTATTCGTTCATGAATGTTTATAAACCAAAACACCTCGCTTTACAGATGTACAACAAGAAATCTTAAACTAACATTTCTACATTTATTTTATAAACGATTCCTGTATGCAAACTTCATGGTTACGACAATGTTCTCAATATTACATACATTCACATATCAATCAACTTAGAAAAGTTTATAACGCCATTAGTGATATCAGAAAATACAGCACCGAAAATGTGTGTTTACATTAGTTTGTTCAATATATATATATATATATATATATATATATATATATATATATTATATATATATATATATATATATATGAGACAGAGAGAGAATTTTGTTTTTGATATTGTAGAGACAGAGTGAATATATTCTGGTTATTTTTTATTCCCATGCTGTTAAAATATAACAATTTTGAACGTATTTTGGTAAAACTATTATCCAGATATTGTTCAGAGACAGAGTCCATAGGGCCCTAATTACTAACCAACTTGGATAACCTCGACAGGCTCAAGTGGCTTCATGTTTTTCAAATGTAACGTAACCCTAGTCAACCTAACCTAGCTTACTCTAACTTAATTGAACGTATTACCAAACTGTTATGGATTCTGCCTCTGAACACTGTCTGGATAGTAAACTTTTGCCTTTATTTTATTTTAAATGCAAACTACAGTATAAAAGAATTTTTGAAAGTCAGTCAAACTAAGAGAAAGACGACCTGAACTTTGTGATTGCGAGAAAACTAATTTATGGTATACGGTTATGATTATGTTGCGTTATGGTGGTCATGTGCATCAACCATGTCCCTCTTTTTCATATTTACCACAATTCTCAACACCAAAACATTAAGTTCACCATAGAGACGAATCCAACAACACCCTACCCATTTTAGATATAACAAACCAAAGTAATAAATTCAGCACCTCCATATATCGAAAACCAACATACACAGGCTTAGGTACCAATTACCTGAGTCACATCCCTTCACTATATAAAATTAAGAGTATCAAAATCCTAATCCACCTAATCGATTCTGTTCATCCTAATTATCTTTCCACACTGAAATCAAATTCATTCAAAATTTCGGTATCGATAATTCTTTTTTTTCCCAAACACTTATTACAATCTCTACTCAGAAATTTTCTTAACAGTATTTATCAATCCCCCCCCCCTACTCAAAGTCCCCACCGTTAAAAAAGAGAGAGAGTATTTTTTCGTTCCCTTTTACGACTACATCAACTACAAAGTAAATACAGAACTTCACCACCTACTCACCCTTCTTTATCCCCAAATCATCTTTCAATTTGTATTCATTAATAACCATAACAATAAATCAAATTTCAATCACGAAGAAAAAACTTTGAACCCCTTGTCTCGTCCACTATCTACTCGTTCAATTGTATTTACTGCAAAGCGAATTATACTGGCAGCACCTTTCATCAGTATCAATCAGGAGTGGACGAACATCATGGTATTTCTACTGGAACTTCGCGACTTTTAAATAAACCATCTGAGTCAGCTATAAGGGATCATTGCAATCTCCAAAACCACCCCTTGCTCCCAACCAGTTTCAAAATTATTGACTCCGCACACTAACCAACCGGCTTCCGTATCCTTGAATCCCTATATATTTTTAGTACAAAACCAACCCTCAACGACGACCGTTCCACCTTCAACTTAATCATGGCTAGATACCCCCCCCCCCCCCCGTCACCAGTGGAAGTGTGCAAACGTTCATTTTAATTCCTGAACAAATCATTCTTATTCAATCACACTTATTCTTACTCAACATTAATTAGGCTGACCATATTTCCTTGAGACAAAAACGGGACATTGGGATGGCAAAAAAGGGACGGGGGTTATGTAATATTCTGTATTCATGAAAAAGTAAGTACATAAACATATTGAGCTTACAATTATTCTTCAGTGACAGAACCCATACAAAAACCCATACAAAACGGTACGTATGGTCAGCCTAACATTAATCCAATTGTCAATTCTCCTCAATTCGTAATCACAACTTTCTACTGAACCTGGTAAACCAACTCATACATTCACTGTTACCTTATACTTTTGTTAACTATATTTTAACCATTTGTACATTTTAACTGTACCTTCATCCCTTGGGTACATTTTATACGTCCTTTGTTTCATTTTACTGCAATTAATTATGTCATATAAATACTGTATTTTTATTATCTCATACTTTCGTAAATCTTCGTTTATTATTTTTAATTATTCTTATATATTACATCTGTCTATCCTTTTTTTTTTAACTTTTTAGTACTGATTTTTTAAAATAAATATTTTCGAAAGGTCTGCCAATAAAATTGCAATATGTGCTGTCTCTTATTTCTTACTTTATATATACACACCTTTCAACCTTTCAAATGTTTACCGTACGATGATTCCTCATTTCACGAAGAGAGAGGGAGGGAGAGAGAGAGAGAGAGAGTTACAAGGACAAGAGGAAGCCTCAAAGACCTTCCGGTCCACTCTGGGAGGTTCCTGTTATTAAACAAGTTTATTTTTCTTTCAACTATCCTAGCAGTAGTAGAAAACTGGATAGAAAAGTAGAAGGCTCTCTCCCCACCCTCCGCACCCTCCCTGCCAGAGGCAGGTACGGAAAAAGGTTGAAGAAAATACCTTGACCCTGGAAAAGTAGCCAAGGAAATTTTATGGGAAAGTGGAGAATATATAAATAGCTCTATATTTAGCATACTCACAGAGACACCGTGCGAGCGAACTCCTGCGGAGTTATGTCATGTTTTAGTCTTAAACTATGAGAAAATTCAGTACTTTGTCTAGCCTATTTTTAAACACATTTACACTTTGGCTGGAAACAACCTCTGAGGGAAGTTGGTTCCAGATATTAACTATTTTATAGGAAAAGAAATCCCCGCAGACAGAGGTCCTAAATGTCTTTAGTTCCAGTCTAAACCCATTATTTCTTGTCGGATTGGCATTAAGTGAGAATAAGTTTCTGTAATCTACCCTGCCTATTCCATTGAGCATCTTGAAGACTTGAATAAGCTGACCCCGTAACCCCGCAAGAGAGAGAGAGAGAGTTACCTGGAAAGCACAATTTTATAATGAAATTAAAAACAGTCCAATTACATGTCTTTATTATTCTCAGAGCTTTCGGCGTTAAAGTAACACCATCCTCAGTGCTAAAATAGGAAATGAAACACATATAATAGCCATTACAAATTAAAATATCACAAGACCAGTAAAAACACGAGTTAAAAAAAATTAATAAAAAAACAAAAACAAAACCTACTCCATTCCCATAACTGAAAATAATCCCTCATAAAATCGAATAATTTTTCCATTATCACGAAGGAGGTCAGTAAATTTGATCTCTCATTATTAAAAATAATATAATTATTCAAGAGTAAACCCATATTAAACGATTACACCCCTTTTCATAATCTTAATATTCTTCGATAGTTTTCAACCAACCAACCAACCAACTGAGTGTCACACTTTGTGAGGTGTTATTTCCATGTCATTTCATCTTCATAGTGTAGGCTGCGGAGATGTCCTTCGTATTTAAGTTTAAAGGAGTCGTTAAAACTAACGAAAATATCATGACTAAACCTAACCACTCGTCAAGGGCGATTGACAATGGGATGTAAACAAACAATTGGTAAACAAGATAAGAAGCTATAATTAAAAGGTAGACCGCCGAATCGTAGGTAGACCGCACACTTAACCAGCACCTTTTTTCTGCTGAAAAAGCAATAATTAAATTGTGCAAAGGATTGGTAATATCTGCTGTAATAGATACTATTAAATATATAATTTGGCTCATGTAATAATTATTGATACGATTTATTTTTTAAACTAATTTATGGCCGGATTCTGAAGGATCGCCATTATAAAGTTAAGGATCACCTGAAGATCAGGGCCCCCATCCTTTTTTAGTTAGCTTTATAAGGCTAACGGTACTTGCAGGTTATTTCCCCCCAACCAATTCTGACAGAATATTTTTGCTAAAACTAATGAAAATATCATGACTTAACCTAACCAATTATCAAGGGCGTACAGTTGATCTATTATTAACTATAACATTGTTTCTGGAATAGTATTTACTAATAGATCAACTGTACGCCCTTGATAATAATTGGTTAGGTTAAGTCGTGATATTTTTAGTTTTAACGAAAATATTGTCAAAATTGGTGTGGGGGGGGGGGGAGAACCTACAAGTACTGTTATTTCTAATCATTTTACCATTCTCTCGTGTTTTCATCCAGTTTCTCTTACTACGCTGAAGGTTGGTTTTCTGTTTGGTTCGTAATTAATTTATCAAAGAATCTTAAAAAATTGTGCTCTTGTGGATTTAAATCTTTTATTTTAATGTTTTAGCTAATGAAGATGGAAAGTGGTGCTTCCGAAACGTTTAGTTAACTGGAATAAGTGATTACTACAACATGGCTTTTCATTTATATATACTGTAGATTTTGGCAATTTTTCTATCGAATTAATTTAAACCAGAATCAAACAGGTCACGTTTGTGTGTGTGTGTGTGTGTGTGAATGCATAGAAAAGGAATAAGTCGAGATACATACAGAGCCAGTCGCGTGTATATATTTAAATAGAATCCACGCACAACAGAATTAAAAGCGTCAATTGAACAAGAAATTTTTTAGATTTCAACAGATATTTTTGCCCAGAGTATTGCGAAATTTCGTTGTTCGTGTGCAGAAAGTTAATGAGCATCACATAGAGCATGTTTGCCACTGGAAACTAATTCCCCGTGTGTGGAGAAGGTGCAGTAAAAATTTCATGCTTTTATTTTGGTTAATAAAATAAACCCTTTTAAAGTGTCATATGTTTAAAGAATCACCCAATAAATATATGTATGTATACACACGGTATTTACCTTGGTTTTGCTTTTGACCGAATTGCTCATTCTGACGTAGGTCAAGCTTATTGCTTTACCTTAGATCTACAACTCGACGTGAAATCCGAACTACAACCCACAACAGGTGGTCAGAAATTACAAAGTCCTCGCCTGGACTCGAACTCGCGACCTCCCGATCAACAGTCCAGCATCTTAACCACTAGACTACCTAGGGTACCCATTTACCTAATCAACCAATTGTTTTACTGTATGGAAGGATGATCAACTGGGTGAGCTGCGCCTCGCCTACCGTCACCAGGAATCGAACCCGGGGATGGTGGCTTCGTAGTCAGCAATGCTAACTACAGCACCGAGGCACATATATACAGGGTGACGCAAAAGTCGTGCATCATAGGAATTTTCAGTGTTGAATATATATTCTCTTTTTGGTTAGGTGATGGCTGCGAAATTGCAATAGACGAGAGGGTGAGCTTGGTTTTAATGAATGTAATATCAGGCACCCAAAATCGATGAATGGGTACAAAATTTAAATTCTGTACCGATCCATTGATTTGTAGTATCTAGTATTCCATACATTGAAACCGTCACCCTCTCGTCTCTTGTTAATTTCGCAGCCATCCCCTAACCTAAAAGAAAAAAATATATATTCAACACTGAAAATTCCTATGATGCACGACTTTTGCGCCACCCTATATATATTGTATATATATGCACGCGCGCGCGCGCGCGCGCACATATAACTTTGGTTAACCTTGGTTTAGCTTCCTCCAGAATTGATCATTCTGACGATCAAGCTTGTCACGCCACCTTAGACCTATAGTTTAACGTGAAATTCGAACCACGCCACACCAGCAGCCCAGCGTCTTAACAACTAGGCCACCCAGGGTACCCATTTATCTACCAACCACTTTCTTTGTGTGGAAGGATGAACAGCTGGGTTTTGCTGCTCGCCGGCTGCCGTCACCGGGTCTCGATCCCGGGGCCAATGGACTCGTAGTCGGGGACGCTAACCACTACACCACCAAGGCGCATGTATAATTAAATAGACCTTTCAACTGTTCCGCGCGATGATTTCTCATTTCATAAAGGTCAAGCTTGTCGCCCTTCCTCTTGAGTTGGCTTGGTGAAGTAGTGAGTTGGTTTCTTGTACTCTCCACCTCACATAGCCAGGTACGCCCGGCTCATCGGGGATTGTTCTGAGCCAGGCGTCTAGTCTTCTTTTGAAGATGTCCAGTGTAACTCTACTCGTGTTCCTTAGGTCTTTGGGCAGCTGATTAAACAGTTTTGGTCCTCTCAACAAAACTATTTTCTTTCAGGGTTAAGGATGTTCCCTGTCTAGCCTTTAATTTGGGAACACGACAGTCTTCCTTTTCTACTTTCCACTGTTGTTTGGGGAGTTACAGGGTTCAGAGTAAGATTAGGGACTAGTTTCTCCATTATTTTCCCAAGTGTAAATAATGGTATATATATATATTATCCTCCTCTCCAGTGAATATAGTCTAATTCGCTTAACCTCTCTGTAATTTAATTCTTTGCACCCCTTGATCTTGGCTGTGAAGCTTCTCTGAGCCCCTTCTAGTTGTCTAATGTCTTCTTTTTTATATGAGTATGTTAGGACCGAGCAGTATTCCAATTTGGGTATGATCAGTGTTTTCAGTAGAGGAATCATATTCCTATCCCTTCGTTTAAAGGTTCTCAGTATCTGCCCAGTTACTCTGCTCTGTTTACTGCTACTTTATTTTGTTTCAAATTTCGCATCATCGGTCATTACAACCCCTAAGTCTTTTGCTTTAGAATTTCTCTGAATTTCCTGTCCATTTCGGGTATAATATTCCATGGATTTTAGGTCCTCTTTTTTCCGTACCGTAACAGCTGAAATTTCTCAGTGTTAAACTTCATATTGTCTTCCGTCCACTTGCAGATTCTTTTCATGTCTGTTTGTAGAGATCCTATATCTTCTGGGTTTCTTATTTTTCTATTGATCTTTGTGTCATCGGCAAAGGATGTTACTGTGCTGTCTCTGGTAACTTCCTCATCTATGCCAGTTAGCATGATTATGAAGAGTAGTGGAGCTAATACTGATCCTTGTGGTATATATATATATATATGCGCCTCGGTGGTGGTGCAGTGGTTCGCATCGCTGACTATGAATCTACCGGCCTCGGGTTCGAAACGGCAGGCGGCACTCAGTAAACCAGCTGTTCATCCATCCACACAATAAAAATTGATTTGTAGATAAATGGATACCGTGAGTAGCCTAGTGGTTAAGACGCTCGTGAAATCGAGTCCGGGCGACTTTATAATTTCTGACCACTTTATATGATATGCCTTGCTTATATTTAAGAAACGATACAAGTAGTTGAATTGCTGTCGGTATATTTGAATAGAATTTCCTTCAATACATGAATACAGAAATCTGTTGAGTGGAATCTTTTAAAACAAAGTTGGCATAATGTCTAAATTATTTAGTTGGCATAGCGAAAGGTTGGAGAGAATATCCCCATATTTATTTTTAATAATAAGGGGCTTCATGTATACCTTCATAAACAATGTAAGAATATAACTATGATCAAGACTGAGGAAAGCAGTAAGATGAGAATATTCGCCACGCCATGAGTATTCTTTAAATGATCATTCGATAAGTCATCTATACTTAGGCTGACCATACGTACCGTTTTGAACGGGACAGTACCGTTTTGTATGGGTTTTTGTATGGGTTGTGTCACTGAAGAATAATTGTAAGCTCAATATGTTTATGTACTTACTTTTTCATGAATACAGAATATTACATAACCCCCGTCCCTTTTTTGCCATCCCAATGTCCCGTTTTTGTCTCAAGGAAATATGGTCAGCCTATGACTATACTTAATTGAAAAGTTTTCATTACCACACAATTCTTATGGTAAACAGATTAAGGTTTGAATCAAAATCTGGATGCGGCTACACTTTACCAAACCTGCTTTTCTATAAAATACATCAACACCCTAAGTGGGTTAAAATATAGTGACATTTAAAGTCGGTTACATAAATAACGGTAGTTGAGGCAGGCTTTGTATCATTTCGCACTTCAGGAAATACACACTACATAGTTTCGGGACTACCCCTAACATTACATAAACCTAATCTACCTGCTCTCGGATCACTAAACAGTTTGGGTGAAATTGGAAAGTTCGAATTCTAAATGATTAAATTTTACTGCTTTGGCATTTCGCAATTCTGGTTTTTAAAATTCGGGTAAAGAAGGAATTGCATATGAAACAGGCAAACTACGGTAACTCCCCGAATTAGTCCGTCTGAGTTATGTCTTTCCGAAGTTAGTCTTTCGTATGGGACAAATTTTTTGAAAAAATAAAACTATATAAAAATAAATATTGATTTTAAATTGGGTGCGCGTAGTATTACTATGGAGGAAAAAAGTGACGTAATAAAAAGAAATGAAAGGGAGTGAAAATTACCGACATACGGTAGCTCGTAACCTCGGCTGGAGTCGTACTACGGTCGGCACAATTTAAAAAAAAAAAAAAGTTTTGAAACGCGTGCAAAGTTCTGTGAGATTTAGTCTACTATTATTACAAAAAGAAGGGGTACAGTTATGGAGGAGATGGAGACTTTCGGCTGGCTATGTGGCTGGAAGATCAGCATCAGTCGTTTTCCGATGAGCCTTATGTTAATTCAGGAAAAGGCTTTGTCTCTATAATGTTAAAAGTAAACGTGGTGAGTGTTCTTCTGAGGAAACATTTAGTGCAAGCCATGGGTGGTTTAATAGATTTAAGGCTCCTGTCAATTTGCATACATAATATTAAGGTCAGTGGCGAGGCTGCCAGTGCAGATGAAGTAGCAGCTAGTGAATTTCCTAAAACTTTGTCAGACATTATTGTTGAAGGGGTATATGTGCCTCAGTATATTTTTAATGTTGATGAAACTGGCTTGTATTGGAATAAAAATGCTAGAGATCATACATTGGGAGAGAAGACTATGCCTGGGTATAAAGTCTCAAAGGACAGATTAACTCTCCTTCTGGGTGGTAATACAGCTGGTGACTTCAAGTTAAAACCCCTCTTGGTGTACCACTCCGAAAATCCTAGGGCCCTCGAAGGCAGAAGTAGGGCAGTAACTAAATTTGGTTGGAGCGAGGAAACTTTAAAATAATCAGCCCTGGTTGTAAGTGGCTCCCTTCCAGGTGATTTGGGGGTCCTTGATTACTAGCAAGCGTTCCCGAATCACTTTTGAGTGGAAGGTCACCTAGCCTACCAGGCTGCAGAGCCTATCCTTTATCGTATGTGTGGTTTTTTCTTCTTGGCTCTCGTGGTTTTTGTTCAGGAATTTGGTTTCACCAGTAAGTAAATCTTAGTTTATTGAAAGAATTTCTTTCACTTTCAGGGTCTTCGCTGTCTTTGCTTACATACTTAAAGGACATTAGTCACATTACGCATTGTTTCGGTGATTATTTTTCCACATATCTTCAGAACTGTCCTTTATACAGTGCACTGCAAAATGAACATCCCCTAAAGCAACAGAATGGACATGTGGCATTGTCCTCTCGAAACGTAATGTCCTCCAGATAAAGTTCCCATTCCAAAACAAAGGCAGGAGGTTCTTATCTAAGATGGATGTATAATCTTGTGAATTAAGACACACCCCTCTAGGAACACAGGATTAGTATTTTGTGTACCAAATGCCTGTTCACACCATAACAGTACAACCACCAAATTTCACTTTGGATTATACTAATTTGGGATATAACACATCATCACAGGTTCTCTATACCCTGATTCGTCCTCTAGAAGCAAACTGTTGGGATGTTGATTATCCGAAGACAAAGAGTGCCAAAACTGATCAGACTTGTCTTTAATCTGCATGGACCACTCGTATCGTTTCCTCATATTAGATTTAGAACGTTCAGCATAGACCGTCCTACATAGAACTAGGTACAGAGAACGTGTAGCTATACAGAAGCTCTCTGTTCCCTCTTATTAGTCTGAGACTAAGACGGAACGATACGAGTGGTGCATGAAAATAAAGGCAAGCCTGATCAGTTTTGGCACTCTGTTGTCTTCTCAGATGAGTGAACATTCCAGCAGTTCGCTTCAGGAGGACGGATTTAAGTATGAAGAACCTATGGCAATATGTTCAATCCCAAATTAGTGCAATCCAATGAGAAACTCGGTGGTAGTTTGGACAGGCATTTGGCACTCTTTTTAAGAAACTGACCTTCTTTTCGTTGAAAGTCTTAATTCGCAAGATTACACATAAGAACTTGCCTTTGTTTCGAAATGGAATCTTCACCTGGAGGACATCATGTTTCTAAGAGGAGGATGCCACACGTCCATTCGGTTGCTTTAGGAAGGTGTTCATTTTATTCTGGCAGGGCGCTGCATAAAACCATCACTACCCTAGACGGAGCCCTTAAGCCAGTTCACGAAATAATTGTTTTTATGAACACACACCCTCGTTCTCCCTTACTGGTGGACTACAAAACTGAAGTGGGGTTTTCTTTGGTGCGGCTTTTACCAGTGGGTCATCGGGTTCACACTCTTCTAGTTGGAATCACGATCCTGTTTTATTCCCTGAAAATTTGCTCTGGTGAGTACCCAACTGGTCATTTTATTTTTCTCCGAAGAAATGATGTAATGATGTTTAACTACCTTCGCAACATCTAAGGTCATATGACTGAAGGGACCTACAACTTACGTGGGATTCGAACTACGGGTCGGTGCATAATCTGGACAGAGGACGATCTCCTATCCAACTACTATCCAGGCCCAATGTCGCTTAACTTCGTTGATCGACGGGAAGCGGTGTTAGGGCACTATCAATGACGTAGCCCTTTTTCTCCGAAGTGTCATGATGGTGGTAAACCACGCGAGTAGTTTTTGGCGAGGTTTGAACATTGTTGTGAGAACCTGCACTCAGGCTTGTATCAAGGATGGTGTTCGAGGTTGGGGGAAATTTGCTCCTCATTCAGAGAAAACCATTTCTTTATTTGCAATGCGCGTCGTTGGGTAAACAAAACGAGCTTCCCAAATACAGATGTAACCAAGAACCCAGTAGTTTGCAACTACGCAGAGGCCTGTCCCCCATCCAACTACTATCGAGGCCAAATGTCACTGTTGATTTACGGGAAGCGGTTTTGACATGGCCACGACATAGTCCTCGCAATAAATTTCTTTCCACCCTGCCTGTGTGGTTGCAACAAGACACAGCGCGCGAAATTAGTGTGCTTGAAATCACACGAGTTTCGGCTTCCCAGGAGTCGGTTGATTACCATTGCCAACCTTAATTCCACCAGCCGTCCGCCCATTCAGTCCTCCATGCCACCCACCTCTACTTATCCCACTATTCGGGAGAATCGGGGTCCTCAATTTGGTGGTGGTAAAAATTCGCCCAAAATATTGGATCTGACCGCGTTTAACGCTGAGCCGTTACCAATTGGTCCTTTTCCATACTCTTATTGTTCATCTTAATTTTTGTTTCCTCACCAAAAATCGATGCCACAATACACTAGAGTACCCGAAGTTTTCAGTCATTACCCCTTTTTGTAAGTTATGGTATTCCCACACGAACGTCCACCACATTACTAATCAGTGCAAGAAAAGTGATTACCAGTAAAACTTCACGAAGCCACAAAAAAGGTATTACTGAACCGTCATATTCCGCCAGTACCTGACCGGTAACTCCCTATCGCTAGATGAGAATTTGTAATGGAGTGGTCATGTAAATTATATCGCGATGATTATTTCGAGGAGTGTTGCTACACTGTTAACTTAGAAATGTAGTTCCTAAACAGGTTTTATTGATTCTATCATACTCTTGTTCTTCTTTATATAACGTACTGCACCCTTGTTTGGGGATACTCTGCTAACATTTTAAACGGTATCTTTGTCATCCAAAAAAGAGCAATAAAGTTACGAGGGTGGGCTGAAAAGTAATGCCTCCACTTGAATAATTCTGGGTTGTGTAGAGGTAACCAGATAAAATCGGTTTTGTTATAGCCTAATATAGCCTACACTCATTGCACACGTTGGTTCAGTATCGATTACAATGGAAAGGAGTAAATACGTTCGCTTCAAGCAACGTGCCGTAATTGAATTTTTGACCGCGGAAAGTGTTGCTCCCATAGACATTTATCGGCGAATGTAAGCTGTGTACGACAAACAGCATATTGATGCGAGTACCGTTCGACATTGGGCGAGGCAGTGTAAAGGAGAAGCAGGTCAAGAAGATTTGCGAGACAAACAGCGAAGTGGAAAGCCTGTAATGGCAACCGACGAGTCTCATCGGAACTACGTTGACGAAATGATTCGTGGAAATCGTCGCATTAAACAAAATGAAATTGCTGCAATGTTCGATATCTTCAAAGAGCGAGGAGCACACATTCTCGGTTATCGAAAGGTCTGCGCCAGATGGGTGCCTCGCATGCTCACTGCCGAGATGAAAACTGAGAGTGCATTTGCCAAGAAAATCTGCAGCGCTTCGAAAATGAAGATGAATTTCTGCGCAGCATTGTGACAGGAGACGAGACGTGGGTCCACCATTATGACCCTGAAAATAAACGGCAATCCATAGAATATCTGTACAAAAATTCACCGCAACCCAAAAAATTAAAAGTTCAAAAATCGGCTGGAAAAGTGATACTGTTTTTTGGGATATCACTGGTGGTGTTCTCGAAAACTTTATGGAAAGAAGGACAGCAATCAACTCCGCACGTTATACTAGAACTCTGAAGTTGGAAAAAACAGATTAGGAGGGTTCGCAGTGACTTCGCACCCACAAAAACGCACGGCCTCGCACCAGTGCTCAAACGAAAAGCAATTGAGGATCCGCAATTCACCGTCTTGCCGCATCCACCATATAGCCCCGATTTAGCACCATGCGACTTTCACCTCTTTCCTAAACTTAAAGAACATTTCCGTGGAAGTCGTTACGAGTCTGACGAAGTAGTTAAGGCCGTTGAAATTTTGGTTTCATAGTCAAAGTTCAGAGTTTTACGGGATAGATTTCAAAAAATCCTTTGTCGTTGACGTAAATGTATCGAGGTGGAGGGTGATTTAATAGTTTATTCTTCAAAACGATACATTTACTTTCCTAAGGTACATATCTGCTTTTGTTTCGATAAAATCCTTCAACCCGTTTAAAATTTGAGTGGAGGCGTTACTTTTCAGCCCACCCTCGTATTATCTGATGCTGACTTCCTTGATCACTCTACAGTAGTGCGTTATTTAAAGAGCTAAAGCTCAATGATGTAATCAAAGTGGCAAATTTTATTTTTAAGTGTAAGAAAAACTCATTAACTTACAATGGGCAAATCGATATTTTTTAACTCAAGAAATCCACTCGTATCAGACCAGAGAGATCAAAGCATGTTATATCTCAATTTAAATTGTCTATCTCAAAAACTACTAATTTTCATCGGATTGAAACTATGGAATGATTTAAATGCTATGAAAAAAAAGTGAATGTAAATTCGTTTAAAACAAAATTGAAATCCCGATTAATAATGACATACTAGTAAAGATTCGGGATTAATGTGCATTACTAGATTACACACAAGTGAATAAACAATAGTACACTTGTGATTATTCAGTTCTTCTCGTGTATAATATTGATTTCTTTGTATTGTATCGATATAATACCTTCAATAATGACCTTGCATTTGTCGTATCGGGAATGATAATTTAAGATCAATACACACAATATTATTTATTTTTAATTTTTTGTTATAAGAGCCCAGTAAAACCTAAAAAGCTCGGGGCCAAATTAAATACATTGGTTTTGGTTTTACAATGACAAAATAAAGTCCAGCTTCAGTTATTTTTTTATTATTAGTTATTCAACTGATAATTCAGTATTTTTTTGTTTGTTTTGGCGCTGATGAAGACATTTTTGAAAATTTCAAAATGAACTAATATATTTAGAATTACTTTAAATATGAGCTAATTATGAAGACGTGACTAGAAAATAGTTCCATAAAAATATTAGTAAACTTCTTTTACTTTAACGAAATGAATTGGGTATTTCTTGTTTTTAAGTACTGGATGTGAAGTTACAAAATCTGAGAAAATTTTACATACAATAATTGTACTAATGAATATTATCAGCTGTAATAAAATGAACGCTAATTACATTTGTCACACTCTTGAACAACACGCAACTCGGATTACGAGAAAAGGAAACAATGTTGGAAAGATCATGTATACTTTTTCTAAAACTGCTTCTAAGAGGTTGTGTGTGTGCTGTGCTAGCTCCGCACTCTCTGCACAGGGCACTTATCCGTCCCTGCGTGGTGTAGTACACTTCTCACGCGTGAGGTGGCTGAACCCACACGCGTGCCGCCGCCTTTGAGGAAAGCTTGCAGTACTGCACTTTCGTTTCTCATCCCTTTTCTGTCCAACTCTCTAACGAAAGGGTTAATCGGGATTTTTAATCTAAAACAGCCTTCCTCAGTCCATCTTTTCCCGTCTATGCCCTCCAATTTTTCAAACGCAGTGCCCAGGTATCTGAAACTTCTTTTCTCGTGAAGAGTAGGGGCAATTTTATGCGCGTTCGGCCTTAGGTCCTCCTCGCATATTTATATAAAACTTTTATAACCACGTATTTTTTGATCTCTTGAATGTTTAAGATAGGGTTAAAAATGTGAGTTAACAATTCCTGCGTTCTGCTAATGGCTCAAACCCGTTTCCCAGTTAAAACATACTATATTTAATTAGGATTGTTGTGAATCAGGAAGTGAAGAAAATCTTCCCTAAATCGCGACACGAGCAACGTTTAAGATGCTTAATGAAACAATTTATTTACAAAGGTGGTACGTTTTATTACATATTTACATGCCTTGAATAAATATCTATAATGGCACAACATTTATTTTTGTATCAATATAAATAAAACATGTTATGGATTTTTAAATATATAAAAATATACTTCTTTTTGTATGCATTAAAAACCGCTATTTTACAAATTGTACAAACATGTTTTTTTTTTTGTTTTTTTCTCTCTCTCTAAAGATTAAGGGAGTTAAAATAATTTATTAAAAATAAATTTAAAACTGACGGAACTCTTTTCATAATAGAAGAAAAAAAAAAACACACGCTTCAAAATTAAGTTACGAACAAAATTTACTGGTTAAATCTGGGTCATCACAGCCGCTGTCTGCCCTATACGAATATCGGATAAGTGAAAATATACACAACTATACGTAAACATTTTCTATCACCAACAAACTACTTGAATTTCATTCAAGTTTAATGAATCGACGGTGGAAAACTCAAATGACCATTTAAGAAACCAGATTGATTAAAATCAAAATCAGGCACCCACCTCCGTTTAGGAATCACTTTGGGAGGCGGGAGGCGGGAACTTCCAGCTGCATTACGTTCCCTTTTCTTCTCAAGCACGAAGGGGCTATCTTCAATACGAGGTAGAAAGACTAGTTCTACTTTGGAATGCACGTAAGTTCTCGCGTGCTAAAGTTTGAAAGCAAATACCCTAAACATGGGTAAAAAATCAATAAAAATTTGGGTCTTGAGTTTCTATGATCTCGGTGTCGATTGCGTAAGAAGCGAAGTACTGAACATCTTTATCACGGTCGTTCTGTAAGATCATGAACGTTTCCCTCACTTTCGACGCGGCTTCAATTTCGGGATTATGGAAATAATCTGAAACGAGAAGTTTTCATTTAATTCAAGATTCATAGGGAAAACTATATGGATTCTCTGAATAAAAGCCCCCAAATCCACTCAAATCTCGTGGACTGAATGAGACATTCATTCTAAAGAAAGCGAGCGAGCAAAATTTTAAATATGAGCAGTTTCACCAATTCTTCATTTACCGCAACCGTAAGAACATTTTGTTTATTTTCGGCTATATCTAAACACTCCCAACGTGAAACTTGCCTCCTCAGACTAACGTACGGATTAAACTCCCTTCAACGTACTCTCACTTCACAACCGTTTGTACTCGAACCCATCTATCATGAATGCTAATCCAGTCAGTTCTGACAATGGCATTATAATTAAGCACTATTATTAAAGGACACTGTTCCGCTAACACTATTTCCATACAGTTTAAGTGCTTTACGGAAGCTGTTTAATCTACCTATGAAACGGTTCTGCTTTTCACAAAAACAATCTTTTGGTATGACGCGTCTAAGTAATCTGTGACCAACTTCCAGAAACACAGAGAGCTCATCCAGTTTTTAGGCCCCCTTTTATCTCCAAACTTTTGTAACTTTTTTTTTTTTATTTCTGTAGAGGAAACAATGTCTCTTTTCCTCTTAATTACCGCAATGTTCATTTCCTACACGAGTCCCCCACTTTCTCATTCACTCAAGCTAACATTAAGTATTTCCCTCGCTTACGCAAATATCAGTAACGTTACTCATTTTTAACGACTTATTCATCATCCAGAACCAGTATTAACCACGTTAAGTTTACTTTATAACACACAATTTATGTTAATACGTTTTATTTTGTTAAATGTTAAGATAGTAAAGTAGTCGCGTAATTAAATCCGTTCTTCGGTCACAAAACTATAATGATAAAGTTTCCAATAAAGGCAGTTTGTCATCTTATAAAGAGTACGAGTAGATATTCTATCATCATAAATGTTTGAGACGCCTTTTTGGTTCTTTATCACACCACCAGTAATTAAAGAAGCCGTAAGTTACGCTGAATTTGGCATGTCTGCGGTAAAACCATAAAGATTGCCCGTTTGTCTAGCTCGAATGCGGCGGAAACGTAACTCGTAGCAAAAAATTCTAAATTTTAGAAGATACAAAGGAGATTTAAATTTATTAAAATGATCATGCGTAACATTTTCTATTACTTACTACCCGTTAAGACACATTTAAAGCTTAGCAGTTGATTTAAGAATACAAAGTTTAAGTGAAACTTAAGATGGAACAGGGAGAATTGGATGACTTAAATATTTAACAATACGCAGCCTACACAGCGACATAATTATGTAAATAAATTACAACGGTTAGGAGAATTCTTCATCTAACTACGCAGGATTTACACATGTCGCATTTGAGTGTGTTGGGTCGCCAATCGAGTTTACTACTACTATACAGGGTGTTTCAGGAGGAAAGGTCAATACTTCGAGGTGATAGTATCGGTCATTGTGAGAAAAAAGTTCATATGAACATGTGTCTAATTCTGAATGGTTACGAAGATAGAGCTGTTTGAATCTGACGCTCGCGCAGCTCTTCCTCCCCCTTCCCTCCCCAATAACCTTGAACCATGTAAGCTGTAATGTAAGCATGTAACATAAGCCAATCGACAGCTGACTGTTGTGAGTGACATTGTTTGGTGTTTGAAGCAGTGTTAAGAATGACACACACCTTCACACATGCCGAATATGCAGATATGGTGTATGTCTACGGTTTTTATGATGGAAGTGCAACAGCTGCTGTTGCACAATGTTATCGATTGTTTCCGAACCGCAGAATTCCGGATCGAAGTGTGTTTACCAGGATTTTCAACACACTGCGTGAGATTGGTACACTTCCCAGCGCTCATGTTTCATCTGAACGTGAAGGTCAACGTGATGTGGATGAAGTGGAAAACATTCTTCAGTTGGTAGAGCGTAGTCCTACTACTAGCTCACGAAGAATTTCTACGTCTCGGTGTACCACACACAAGAGTATGGCGAACATTACGTGAGGAAGGCTTGCATCCATATCATGTACAGCGTGTACACCACCTTCAACAAGGAGACGCCGCCATGTGACTGGAATTTTGTCATTGGGTAAATGCTAATCGCCGATTGCTTCGATTACCATATTTTACGCCTCATAAGACGCACCCTATATTTAGCAAAGAATATTTGGGAAAAAAATATTTCGAAGATTTATCAGCCCGACAAAAAATATATTCCCATAACTTTATTAAAAGAACATTAAACAAAACCACAACATATGCGCCCTGAAGTGATTTTTGGAGACATTTTTCAGGAAAAAAGTAGCGTCTTACGAGGCGTAAAATACGATAATACTGTTCGCCGATGAAGCTACTTTCACCCGTGACAGTATCAACAACACTCGTAACTCTCATCAGTGGTCAGACGAAAATCCAAATACCACTATGGAAACATTTTCAACATCGCTTCTCTGCCAATGTGTGGTGCGGTATCATCGATGATCAGCTGATTGACCCTGTTACTTTAGAGAATCGTCTTACAGGACAAAGTTACCTAGAATTTCTGCAAAATGAATTGCCAGGACTATTGGAGGATGTTCCTTTGGCTACACGCGCTGGTATGTACTTCCAGCCTGACAGAGCTCCTCTACATTCTACCCGTCTGGTGATGCAATACCTAAATCAAACTTTCTCTGGTCGATGGATCGACCGCGATGGTCCCATTCAATGGCCACCAAGGTCTCCAGCCCTCTCTCCATTAGAAAGTAAAGTTTACAAAAGGTGGATACACGAGACGAATTGCTCGCGCGCATTTTGGATGCTGCTGCTGCTGCTGCCCGCATAAAGGAACGTCAAGATCAACTCAGACGAACAACACGCGACCTTCGCACACGAGTTGCAAAGTGCATTGAGGTTGACGGTGGGATTTTCGAAAACGTATTGCAAACTAACAAATTTGTCACTTCTGTATCTGATACCATTCAAAATGCCAATGTTTAAACATTAAATGTTAGAAACAGTAATTGGTTTCTCTTTCTTGATTACCATTGACAATGCTTTTGTATTTGTAGATTCAAACAACTCTATCTCCGTAACCATTCAGAATTAGACACATGTTCATATGAACTTTTTTTCTCATAATAACCGATACCATCACCTCCCGAAGTATTGACCTTTCCTCCTGAAACACCCTGTATAAAAGTTCACAGTAAACTCTCAAAACTGAACGCTTTGTATCATTTCGGAGCTAATATAACCCAGAACTACAGTACAACCACTTAACGGATGACTTTTTCATTCATATTCTTACTCGCTACGAGACATTTTACTGCGGCAACACACGACGACCTAACACCATAAATTTGAATTTGCCCTTTTCACGTTCAGTGAGAAAAAGTTGGTAGATTTAAAGCAAAATGCGAGTTTAAAAATAAAGTATTCGTCTTAATAACAATTGGCGAGATGCTAAATATAAAAATATAATTACCAGCGTTTACAATATTTTGATAAGCTTTCATTTTCTAATATACTGTATTCACAACTGATGATCGAGGGACTAAGGTTCGCGCACTATCTTTAGGAGAGTTCATGAAAAGACTATAGACGACCGTCTCTCGCGGATTTGGATAAAACTTTGCGGGTCGAGACGCTTAATTGGACGATTAATTTAGGAGGGTGCGATGTTTGATAATTCATTTCAGTGTACACCAACCGTTAGAATCGTGAAATTTTAAAATTAATATTAAGGTGATTAACATTTTAATCAAGGGTACTCACCGATTCCCCAACAAACTGAGTCGGACTTAGTCAGGCTATGGCTGTATAGGTATTAGGCGGAGTAAATACATTAACTTGCTGGTTAGTAAAAGATAAAATAAATTTTATTAAGTTATTATCACGTTATTTTTTTTTATCTTTCTACATTAACGCTTCTTAAAACTTATTAACTCGTACGATACAAAACTTCATTCGCGTAAGGAACCCCATTAACCCGTCATTGAAGGTGTTACATCAACTCTGGGGATATAACACCAGGAGGAACTCTAAAGAAAGGTAACATTCGGCGCCTCTCTTCCCCACACGGATAAGGATTAGCGCGAACTCAATGCTAAAGTCACCGAACTCTGACAATTACGCGAGAAATTGTTCGGTCCAACTCAGACCCACGGCGACGGCAAGAGTTGAACCAGCAACCTTTAGAATCGGAGTCCAATCTCGAACGAACCATACAGAATCCTTGAAAAAGGACCCAATCCTACTTACCCAAGGTCATTATAGAAGAGTTGATAATTCTGGCAATGACCAATCGTATATTGGGCACTTTATCCTGCGAAAGTTCCAAGAAGGTGGGGAGAAAGAACGCGCACACAACCGGAAGAGGCAGTGACGCGTCTTTGATTATTTGGCCGACAACATAAACGTAAGATTGACGTTTCTTCCACGTTTCAGCTTGAGCAAACTGTTGAATTAACTGTTGACTTAGAGGCAAAATGTACGAATCTTCATTCTCTGCCATTAATTTTCGCGCAAGCTGACTCACCTGAAAAACAAAACTTACTACAACGTGCTCCGAGCCAACTTTTAACCGTTTCATTAACTCCTTAAGTAAAATGATTATAATTTCGTGCGTATAACGAATGTAACTAATGTAGAACACTTAATATCCCCAATATTTTTAATTAATACTACTTACAACACCAAAACACGTCCGCCTAATTTCCACGACTTTGTCCATCATAAGGGCGAAAGTGATGGGGCAAATATGCGCCCAACACTCCTGAGGAGTAAACAATTCCGAAATCTGCGCCAACTGAAGAGCCAGTTCTAATCTGAATCTCCAATTGTTAACGTTGTCCGGACTTAAGAACTCGTTCAACCTCGGTAGGAAAAGTTTTCTTTGGGGTTGAGGAAGCATTTTCAAGAAGTGAGCCAAATGTTTTAGTACCCCTATTCGTACTTCGTCCAAGTCTTTGATAAAGCCTTCAAATACGGGCAGTAGGTCTTTCTGAGCTAATTCTTCTCCAAGAATAAGAGCCAATTCATGAATACTGAAGGCTAAAGTTCGTCGAACTTTCCACTGGAAATGAAAAAATAAAGTCATAAAACAAGAATTCAAATTCATCGTCACCATTTGTTGTTCTACCTGCTGCTGCTGCTACTACTACTATTAATAATAATAATAACGACCACAATGTTACTACTATTAATAAGAAGTTATCTTACGTGCATGTCCGTGGCTAATGTTTTATAGGTTTCTCTTAGTAAGGACCAGTAGCTTCTTCCTAGAGTAAGAGCAACTGCGGGCAAAGAATAAGCGCAATGACGTGTGATTTCTTCATCCACAGTTTCTGCTCTCACTGGATCTGTCATGCTTATGTAATGTTCTAGCAGAGTCTGTGGAATAAAAACGCGCATAAATATGAAAAACCTTTAAACGGTTTCAATAGTTAGTTGAAGCGAGAATAGTTAAAATTTCGTTCAATAACTAAAAACTCTTACTTTGGGAACGATGTCTTGATTGACGTTAATATTAATCGTAGACGACTTTTGAGTATCTCTGTAGGATCTTGGTTTTTCGGGTGACCAAATACTATAAATTTCTTTGTTTGTAGCATCGTTATCTTTCGACCTGCTTCCTGTTGATAGCGCTGACAAATTGGAGAAACTGGTCAAATTATGCAAACTCTTGGAGTAATCATATTTTCCTAATATACTGCCGCAACTTTCACCCGTGAATTGAGTGTGCAATTGTTCGCTCGGTGTATCTTGCGTGCAAGAAACTGTCGAGTCACCTTCAACCTGACTATCTGTTTTTGATTCAAATTCTTTGGTTGAAGGGAATGCATCGTCTGCAAGATGATGATCATTTAAAGAAACGAGAGGACACTCGCCACTTTCTGGGGTTTGGAGGTCCTGAAAGTAAAATTACTCTTAAAAACTGGAAACCTGACGAGGAATTGCGTAGGCATTTTCCAAGTAATTTTTCATTGTCGAATCAATTGGAGGCGACTATGAATACGTTGGTATCCAAAATTAGGTTAGCAACAGCAAAATGATTCTTGAACCAAATTTATTTGAAAAACACGCAATTGGAAGACTTTAGCGGCTAAAAGAAAATAAATAAAGTCCCAACGATGTAACTAACTTTTTCTTCTTGACCAAACGAAGGATCATCAGAATGGGAGAACCTAAGACTAAAGGAAACGTTTGAGCCAACTCGTTCTTCTTTAGGTCCTGTTCGAGATCTTTCATGACCTTTCATCTCGGGATTTGACTCATTGTAAAATATGGACTCCGCTAATGAAGCTGCGAGTGCTTCTAACTCCGCCTAAAATTTTTTAGAAGCGATTTTAAACATAAAAACTAAAAAAAAAAAAAATTGTACACAAGGGAATTTTAGTGTATAAAGTTAATAAAGAATTCTCGTAACAACAATTATAAACAATTAAAAAACCATACAAATTTCTAAAAAAATAAAAAAGTTAGTTTAAAAATCGACAAAAACGTATGTTAAAAACAACACACACCTGCACATCATCCGCTGGTGCGTTTAGTGGTGGAACTTTATCTCTAATAACTTCAGACTCCTCCAAAACAACATCCGTTGAAGTCTCCACCGGTTCATGGGGAAGATCACAGCGTTCTGTTTGTAACTGCAAACTCTCAATGACACCTAAATCTAAATCTAATTCAGGCAATGGTATTCTCCAGTAGTTAAATTCATTAAAATTTGGATCGTCGTTAGAAGAGTCGAAACCAAGTTTACGCACAATGTCATTCTCAGAACTACTTTCCTCTAATGAAGATTCAAAAGAGTTACAACTAGAATTCACATTCGAGTCGGGATTCGAAAGAGGGACAGTTCGAAAACGGCTGCCGTCATTTTCGTTAGTTTCATTCACCTCAGTGTACGATGCGAGGTTGGTGGTGTTATCATTCAAACTGAATTTGTTGATGATTTCTTCAATTTTAATTCGGAAATCCTTCCCTCTCGATGACGATGTGTCGTCGGTGGTGGGTGGCATTCGTACGGAAAAGTCATCACTTTTGCTCCCTTTCCGTTCGAGCGAACTATTTTCTATCTGGACTGAGTTTTTAAGACAGAGATCGGACCACTCGTTCGTATCGTCCGTGGATTCCCCTTTGCTCTTCTTTTGACTATTTTCAGGATTCATAATGGAGTCTGCATCCAATCTGAAATTAATTATTATTAAGAAAATAATAATAATAATAATAATTAATAAATAATAATTCCCTCGTAAGATTCAACTTTGAAGTAATTTCATAAAATCCTTTTTATTTCGACGATGAGGTGGGTGGAGTTAAGTTTAATTATTAGGTGGTTCAAAAGGAAACAGCAGAGACAGCTGAGGGATAAAATAAGATGAAAAAAAGTGGGAAAGGAGTGGCCAAAGGGGGAGAAAGAAATGAAGTCCAAGGAAAACAGCTGCTTTTACAGCTGTCGGGGATCGGCACGTGCGAATGGTAAGCAGCCTCCTGTACAGTAAATGACGAGGTACGACCATTACTAGCTTTAATCTCTCTAATAACTCCGTCAGTAAAAGCCTCAATACACACGGGTACCGATCTGCCTTTACTATTACTGCTGCACAAAATGCTTACGAGCACGTGAAATCACGAAATAAAGGTTACAACAACAACACGGGCGCAGCGGCGCCATGCGAGACCCACATTTAACTGAACAGTAAGATAAAATTTAAAAATTATTTTCGATTGTGCGTAAAACCTGGCGTCGTACCCCATTTTCTCCAATGAATCATTAAAAAAAAAAGGGGGGAGGGGAAACCTCAAGCGATAAAAATGAAAAGTAAATAAAAATACTCTCTTTTAAATAGAAACCAATAATTAAATTGAGGCGCGCCTAATTTTCCTTATCTTTCCCACTTCTCATACCCGTTTTTCCTTTACTAAAGCCTTCCCCTAACTTCATCTTTTTCACTCCCCCGACCATTCTATTTCCTTTTTTCCCCATACACACCACCTCTCTTCGCTTCCTGTCAGCCTCATCATTAAAGGAAGAGGGAGACAGCGTGGTCTGAACGGCGTTTCACGAGACGAAAATGGCATTCGGAGAGGGAGTGAAAAGGTAGAAACAAACCATAACTGAAGGAACCGCGAAAGTTATTTAAACATTTAAATATATGAACGAAATATTCCATTGGTATATCGCGATCCACAGTGACTATTTATTTATTTATTTATTTATTTATTTATTACGGCATTTCATAATAGACCGGCTGTTTGTAGCGAGAATAGATTAAACTATGAATTTTTTATCAGATTTACTCGCTAAATTACACAACAAAAAGTAAAGTAAAAACGCACAATATTCTTAGTTATATTTTTCTAAAATCCTTAAATTAAGAGTGTGTGATGATGGATTCCATGTTTAACGCAAATCATAGCAAGGAAGGGGAAAACACATTTTAAATAACTTGTTTAAAAAAAAAAAAAAAAAACTAGTAATAACCCGAGAAGTTCACAAACGATCTCGAAAGCTGATCTGCGTAAAACCTTAAAAAGTAATGAAAACATTCGTGAAATGGCGACGGACACCTCAATAATAAAACGAAAGCGAGGAAAAGGTTCCCAAAAACTCTTATTAAAAGAACGAAAAATTCCGCGAAAAGGGGCCCTCGTAATTACTTTTAAGCACCCTAAAAGCTCATGGCACAACCAGCGAAACTAACCTAGCTACGGTCTCCGGAAGTGGGAAAGGAAGAACCGTGTGTGTGTGTGTGTGTGTGTGTGTGTGTGTGTGTGTGTGTGTGTGTGTGTGTGGTTGGGTAGGGGGGTAAGTTATATTTGGTAGGGGCCGATGGGGGAGAGGTGTACGGGAGGAAGGGTAACGGGAAGACGAACGGTTGAAAAGGATGCAGAGGCGGGCAGAATCACTGAATGATGGTTTTAGGCCCGTTTCAGAGGAACAATGGTAAAACCGTTTGGCTTAGATTGAGGCGATAACATGGCGAGTAAAAGCGGTGCTAAACAGAACATACTGGATATGCCACGTTGCCACGTTCCCTATTCTTTCGTCCATTAGCCGAATAAGTAACATTAAAAATATTTTGCTTAAGGAAACTCTAGTGACGAATCCTCATAAATTAAAAAAAAAAAAAACTCTTCCAAGATGGTTGGACTTACTTCATCCTCAGCTTCCTTTTAGTGGATTCAATGCCATTTTAAAAACGACGACAAACCTTCAAAAACAAACATCCCATTCATTAATACCAACCGGATGTAATACTTAATTACGGGTTATAAGTCATCCTCGCTAATTGCATCCCCGCTATTGTATGTATTCATTTACGCGTACATGTAATGAAAATGTCCTTAAAGGGGGCTCAAGGCCAAGACGAAAGGATGTTAAAAACAGGACGACTCATACGCGGCCAACATGCGCTCCCAATGAAGAAAAATGGAGCTTTCTTTTAAATTCTCAGACTATTTTTAATCTACTTCCGGTGGGGCCTAAAGGAAAGGGTGAGCCATGAGGGACCTTCCCAAGAGGAAAGTGAGGAAGTGGCAGTGAGGGGAGAACGTAAAAATGTTAGTTTGTAATAAAAAATAAAAAAAAGTATCTCGAATAGCTTTTTTACAATTACTAATTACACAACGCTTTAAACATACGATTCTTGAAAATCATTGAAAAATTTAGTTTGGTATTTGGTGTCGTTTTTGCTTTTTTAAAGGAATTATTTTCAAAGAAACCTAAAAATGAATAATGCAAAAATGGTGAAGATGAAGTATTGTCGAAGTAAAGATGAAAAACGAGTGTGTTAGAATTAGACACATTTTTCAGGCAGATTTTGACTCGCTAATTCCGACTCACCAAAACCATGCTCCAATCTTATGGCAAACTGACAAACGCGAGCGAGCGTGTATGTAAGATGGAGTGCTATATTCATGCACTGATTTCTCGAGCGCAGTAACCAGACTTAACGCGAGCCACTTAAAATCATGGCCTACGTTTCAGAATTTTCCAATTTACTCCTTCACGGATTAAGCTTAATATAAGAAATTCTAATTACACACTTAAAATAAAATTAAAATATTAAAAACATTAAAAATCACTTAAGGTTTTATTATAATACACTCGCATTAGGTTCACTGAAATTAAATAAGATAAAATATCGTAATCGTAAAATATTAAAATTATAGACGAAGTTCTCAGTTTCAAAAGAGAGTAAATCTATAGAAGTGTTGCCATACTCGAGATTTGGTTTCACCTTTTAAAAGAAAGAAAAGATTCCATCATTTTTAATTTCACATCGAGTCAATCACTACTCGACAAAATTTCAAAATTCGACTGAGAAATTGGGTAGTTACGAATGTGCGCGTGTTCACGCGATTGGTTGGTTGGTTGGTTGGTTGGTTGGTTTGTCGTAACCGATTTTCCCGCGTGCTCAAAAATATTTTTGAAGCGTTTCGTCGTCTCGACCCCGTACAGTGGTCACGCACTCGTGGTCATACGCGAGTGAGGGAAGGAGAGAAGTTTAGGGATACGATGTTTGTATTTAAATAAATAATGTACTCTTCTAATCAGTTTTAATATGACTGTCAACGTTATCCGTGGCTAGAATTAGCCGCATAATTTCATAAGCGTATTTAGTGTGTTTTAACTTAAATTTTGCGTATAGGTTCAAATGAAATGGGGTCTTTGGGAACTGTAGTAACATTTATGGCTTTGGAGTTAACGAATTTATTCAAAAGTTCTCCCAACAATTAAATTAGCTACACGGAAAATTAGTCTTCAGCAATAAACTCGAGTTGCGTATGCAGCCTTAAATAATTTGAACAAATATTGTAAACTCTGTCAGAATGGATACAAGGTTTCTTTTGAAAGTAACGGAATGATGAAAATTTTTTGACGAGGCCAATAAATGTTGGTTTTCTATAGACAGATGTTTCAAACGGGGAATTAGTTTTAGGTACTGCAATGTCCGAAAGACTGCATTATTCAGTTTCCGCAGTGAATTCTATATTGCTGTGCTTTGAGTTCACCTAAGTAATGAACAATATTATATATATATATATATATATATACACGGTGAACCAAAAGTAGGTGGACAGTAGGTTGAATACGGTTTGTGTTATATTATATTATAACTATGGTGTTCATTATAACTATGGTGTTTGTGTTATATTATATTAAATATTATAACTAAATTTATTTAAATTTTATTTTGTATTATAGTATACAAAAAAATTAAATATGTATTCTCAAAATAAACGTTATCATTTACTGTCCACCTACATTTGGTTCACCCTATATATATATATATATATATATATATATATATATATATATATATATATATATATAACCTTTGGTTAGCTTCCGCCCGAATTTGTTCATTTTGACGAAAGAAGCTTTTCACTCCACCTTAGACCTACAGTTTAACATGGAATCCGAACCACGCCCCACCAGCAGCCCAGCGTCTTAACCACGAGTCCACCTAGGGTACCCATTTATCTACCAACCACTATTGTGTAGAAGGATAAGCAGCTGGGATTTGCTGCGCGCCGGCTACCGTCACCAGGTCTCGATCCCGTGGCCGATGGACTCGTAGTCAGGGGCGCTAACCACACCACCACCATATATATATATATATATTACCCCGCAAGGGGGTTCTAAGCTCGTGCTCTTGAGTGTCTTTGTGCTCGTTTGTACGTGCTTGTTCCTGGAGGTTTCACGTGCGCCCTCCCGGCCCTAGCACCCAACGATGATGGGGCTCGACCCTGCAGTCCTTGGTCTTTTTCCACTTCGACTGTCCCCTCCACCCTTTCTTTTTCCTCTGTCTTTCCTCTCACTTTTTCTTTGTTTTTCCGCCGAGATATGCCCTTTTAAATAGAGGCGAATCGGTTCTTCCCGAACTTAAAAAAAAAAATTAATATTATATATATATATAATATAAATGGGTACCCTGGGTGGCCTAGTGATTAAGACGATGGATGCTGGTGGGGCGTTGTTCGGATTCCACGTTAAACTGTAGGTTTAATGTGAAATGAAAAGCTTGACCTTCGTCAGAATGAACAATTCGGGCGGAAGCTAACCAAAGGTATATTTCTTTATTGAGCACTTCTATAATTGACCCACAGGACGATGGAAAGCGCGCGCGGATGCACAATCCCATTTTTATCTCTACTTTCTAGCAAAAAAAAAAATTCTTTCACTTCCTCCAAGATAATGATTCACCAACTGTCGTCACCGACCCTCAAATGATTATTTTATAAAACTGTCTAGGACGTTTGTCTGGTACTTTTTTTTTAATCTACCCTGTTGCAAAGGTTCTCTTCAAGTGACCTACGAGCGCACGTAGTCAACTACTGCAATAAACATTTTACAACAGACGTTTTTCCTTTAACTGTCCCCGATAAAAAATTGACATTTGCGAGAATCGAACAATTTGTAGTCAAATTTATATATATTATATATATATATATATATATATGCGCCTCGGCGGTGTAGTAGTTAGCATCGCTGATACGAATCTATCGGCCCCGGGATCGAGACCTGGTGACGGCAGCCGGCACGCAGCAAAACCCAGCTGTTCATCCTTCCACACAATAAAGAAAGTGGTTGGTAGATAAATGGGTACCCTGGGTGGCCTAGACACTGGGCTGCTGGAAGGGCGTGGTTCGGATTCCATGCTAAACTGTAGGTCTAAGGTGGGTGAAAAGCTCGACCTTCGTCAGAATGAACAATTCGGGTGGAAGCAAACCAAAGGTTATATATACTGAGCGGCAGAAAAATCGGCCCACTTGGAATATCGTATCGCGAAAAGCAAAAAAGTGGGCAAGCTTCCGTTTATAAATTTTAAAATTCGAAAATATAGTCTATGAGGCAACCAAATAACGAGACAAAAAACAACGTCAGCTGTGAACACACCTAGTTGTAACGAATTTTCGACGACTTTCGACGACTTTTAAGAATTCGACAGTCTGACATTCAGTTGCTCTTAGACTGCTAGTACCACTTTTTTCTTCCACAAGTGGGAGTAGGCATTTGCGTTTAGTAACAGATAGACTTCTAATTCGTTTGGGTTTCAGAATTGGACATTTACAATGGATTTGAGTGCCGTGAACGTCGCGAGAGTCGTCGCCCTAACTGAAGATGGTCGGAGCCAGGGTTACGTCGCCGATGCGCTAGGAATTCCAAGAACAATGGTTCGACGTATCTACCAACGTTATGTGGAGACGGGAGAGTACACCAGAAGACCAGGATCTGGAAGATCACGCTGCACATCTGCCCGTGACGATCGTTTCATCGTCTTCAGCGTTTTGCGAGATCGTCGCTTGACTGCCACAAACGTCCGCAATAAATAAGGTGGGAAGGTCTCGAGACGTCAGTGTATCGGTGCGAACCATTAGAAGGAGAATTATGGAAAGTGGCTTACACGTTAGACGTCCAGCAATGGGCCCGGAATTGCTCCCACACCACCGGAATGCTCGTCTTGCTTTCGCTCGTGAGCATGTCAGTTGGACTATGGTCCAATGGGGACAAGAATTGTTCACGGACGAATCAAGATTTAATCTTCGAACATCGGATGGACGGGAAAGTGTGAAGAACGGGAGAAAGACTCGTCCCGAGCGCTTTTACGGAAAGGGTTGCTTTCGGAGGAGGCTCAGTCATGGTCTGAGGTGGTATCACTTCAAACTCGCGCACAGAGCTCATCGTTGTTGGTGGTACGTCATTGACGTCCGCAAGATACGTGGAAGAAATCTTGCTGGAGCATGTTGTCCCTTTTGCGCCTTTCGTTGGCGAAGACTTCCTTCTACAGCAGGATAACGCTAGACCCCACGCGGTAAGAGCCGTTACGATTTCCTTGAAGCTGGAATTCGTCGAATCGAGTAGCCTTCCCGAAGTCCGGACCTGAACCCCATAGATGTTCTATGGCATAGAACATCTCTGGGACACGATGGGACGGCGTCTTTGGGCTCGTCTAGTAGCCCTTAACATTCTACAGGAGCTACAAGTAGCTTTAACTGAAGAGTGGGAGGGAATCCCACAGGATGTGATCGCCGATCTCATTCATGGGATGAATCGACGAATGGCTGCAGACATTCAAGCTAGTGGAGGCAACACCTCTCATTAACCTTGGATCACAAGTTTTTTTTTTTTTTCAATTTTGTTTTTGTCGAATCTGTTTTTTTGAGTTAATTTTTTTTACAGCATTTTTTGATAAGTTGTATTAAGGTGGTGTTTAAAGATTTTTTAATGTCCTCAGACTAAATCTAATTTTAAAACTTTTATAAACAGAAACTTGCCCACGTTTTTGCTTTACGCGATATTCCAAGTGGGCCGATTTTTCTGCCACTCAGTGTGTATATATATATAATATATATATATAAAATATGGATGGTAGAAAAATGGGTATCTTAGGTAGCCTAGTGATTAAAGTACTGGGGCTACTGATTGGGAGGTCATGAGACAGAATTCGGTCGAACACTAATTTCTGACCAGCTGTGGTGGGTCGTGGTTCAGATTCAAAGTTAAGTTGTAGGTCTAATGTGGGGGCAAAAAGCTCGACCATCAGAAGGAACAATTCAGGTGGAAGCAAAACTAATATTTCTATATACTATTGAACAAATTGTAGAAACTGCCAATAGGATAAAATTCATAAAAAAAAAGTCTACACACTATTCAATAAATACACTGCGAGGGACCAAGGTATGAAACTACAAAGAATGGAGAAATACATTTAAAAGAAAGATACCAACTTCTCAAAAAAAAATAACCACTCTTTATTTAGGTATTGCACGTAGGTTAAGTCGGAGAGTACCACACTGAAGAAAATACTTTATGCCCGAAGTTAAAAGAGAACGGATACTTTTTTTATTTTGCAAAAGATGCATTATATTTTCAGTATGGTTATTACGGCTGTCAATAGCACCCACTGGGAATGCAAAACATTTAAATTCCTTACGGTGGGGTGACGGAGTCTTTCGGGGACAGCCCAATGTAGAGAACCCTCTCGTCGTTGTAGTGAAGCCCGGTGACGTTGGGGTCCGCGAAGGTGCTGATGAAGGGACCCAGGTTCTGAAAGGCCGCCAACCGAACCCACCTGACGGAGGGTTTAAAAAAAAAAACAACAACCCTCAATTAGCGAAATAAAATAAATTCACTAAGACAATAAAATGGCTATATACATAATTCACGAGAGAAATTTATGACCATACTTAAGGTGGCAGTGAAACAAATAAATCAAAATGTTTCAAGAAGGTTACATTGTTGTTATTTCGCCGAATTTATAAAACATTAACAGTCAACGAGTTTAGTTTTCAAAATAAGTTTAATAAATGGTAAAGAAAGATAACTTAACCTCCCCCACGCCCGGGTTTCCCCAATCCCACGAAGGAGAAAAAAAAAAAGTTGGGGTATTGTCTATCAGGAATGACCGGTTTACCTGTTATCATCCGAGAGCAAAGGTACAAAAAGTGGAGACAAGCGTTTCTTGCGCGTTTCCAGTGAACACGCGCACGAAACGACCATAAACACATCCGCGCACGCTTTTCGTACTCCCCAAACTCCATCTTCACAAAGATTCAAGAAATACGGTAACTATTAAAATAAAAAATAAATTAAACATTAAATACACGAATAGACTTCAAGAGTGTCAACTGCTATTAATTTTATTCACTTCTCAACTTTCAATTATGACAAACTAAGATAAACAATGGTGGACATCTCGGTTAAATACTAAGAGACCAGTTAAGAACACTGGTCACTAGTGCGAACTACACGAACAACTGGTAACCCAAAATACCCTAAAAAAAACAACACACAACACGATATCACGTAAAGCTTGATGATGTGATCAAACTGGCACATTTTATTTTTATTTCCGAGTGTAAGAACAAAATCATTAACTTACAATGGGTAAATATATTTTTTAACTCATCAAGAAATCCAGAAATAGATCGAAGCGTGTTATACCTCAATTTAGATTGTCCATCTCAAAAACTACCCATTTTCATTGGATTGAAACTATGGAATGATTTAAATGCTGATATAAAGAATGTTATAAATTCGTTTAAAACCAAGTTCGAATCCCGATTAATAATGACATACTAATAAAAATCTAGGATTAACGTACATTACTATTATTTATTCATTTCTCGTGTGTAAACTTGATTTAAAAGACGCATTACTCGTGATTGGTCAGTTATTATCTCTCGTATATAATACTGATTTCTTTGTATGGTATTGGTATGGGTGTCAATATAGATAATGATAATTTAAGATTCATAACTACCTTAACTATCAATAATACTTATTCATGATTTAATTATTTATTAATAATAAAAGCCCAGTAAAGCCTAAAGCTTAAGGGCCAAATGAAATAAAATAAATAGTCCAGCTTCACATTTATTTGTCATTGTAAGTTGTAAAACGAATGTATTTATTTTATTATTTAATAAAGGTTATTCAGTTAAAAATAATCGTATCAGAAATTTCAGAGACGTAATTAAAATGTACGTAAAGCATAGTAGTACTGACCGACTTTTGGTTCTTTAACTAAATCAATTCTTTGTAGCTTCAAAATGACTGTTTCCTCTAATTTAATAATTCCGCTCCCCTCCCCCTCCTCCTCCTCTCCATTTCATTCCATTGAACAATGTTAAAAATGATGAAAACAATAATAATGTAATTTGGATATTATTAATGCTACAACAGAAAATATTAGGAATGAACAGAACGAGGCTATTTTTTGACATTGTCTTCCATACTCAATCTACGTGGAGTAGCAGTGTCGCGAAAATAATCTTTAATGTTTGAACTTTTTACGAAGAAACTTTTTTTTTTATATGAAAACTTGACGACGACGACGACGACGACGACGAAACGAACTCCCCAAAAACGAGGGAAAGAAAAACCCCTACGGAAACAGGCATAAAAGGAGGAAAAACCACTGTCTCAACCACGGGAATGACTTCCGTTTTTCGGGGAATATTCGTATTAAAACTAGTGAATGAAATCCGATCAAATGACCACATACACGAGCGTCTGCTGCGTGCGCTCTACCGACAGATGCAGTAGAGGGGGGGAGATCGGTAGTAGTGGAAAAACTACGGAAAACGGCGCTTACTCCAGTAAAAGACTTTTTTTTTAACGGGATTAAGCACTTAAAAAGGCAAGACGAGGGGATAGATACGGGCGAGGTGACGCCGGTTGCTGGCCATAGTAAGGACATAGTACGTAGAGTGAGCGGAGAAAACGCATTGGCAATTCGAGGAACGCGCGTAAGGCAGATCAATACAAGCACTTCAGAGACCCAAACTCGCGCATGCGTACTCTCCTACTTTTCGACCCGCTCTTTTCTACACCACACCTTAACTTCGCATCGCTTCACAATACGGAGATTTCATCGTACTAAAATTCGTCATATGTACCTCTCACTTTCATGACGTTACTTAAACTTTGCACATGCATATAAACAGTTGCCTCTACCATTACATACATACATGCACATAGTATATATGGGATTGAACTCAGAATGGTCCCCTGAGGTATATATATATATATATTATATATATTATTATATATATATAGTGTGTGTGTGTGTGTGTGTGTGTGTGTGTAAACAAGAAAAACGACAAATGAGTACACAAGAGTATAAACAAAAAATGAAGAAAAGGACAAAGAAGTATAAAAAGGAATGATAGGATTAAAGAGGAAAAAACTGTGTGTGTGTGTGTGTGTGTGTGTGTGTGTGTGTGTGTGTGTGTGTACACGTGCGTTTGTACGTGCGTGCGGACCATCTTAAAGTAGTTGTAGCATTCGCTCTGTTCACTTTGATCCCACGCGTACTGTTCTTTCACGCATAACACCTAAACAACAGCAGCGGACAAACATCAACAAACCGAAGAACCGTTTCTTCTCGAGTCTGAAACGACAAACAAACCTTATTTTCTATCTATTATATGAAAGATCGATACAAGACGCTTCTTTATTTCAAACACAAACGACCGTGAACGCTAATTAAAAAAGAATAAATAAAAATAGTCTCGCCTGCAAAGTCGTAATAACGCATTACGTAAGTCATCAAAAATTACGTTGAAATTAAAACGTTAGTTTAACCCCACAATATTAATTTAAAAACTATTTTTTTTTAATATATTAAAGAAAAAATAACAAAAAAAACTCACCAAAACAGACTCTGTGCCGGAAGTGCCGACGACACCGCTAAACTCTCCGAAATTGGCGGCGCAGACTTTCCGCACCTGGAAAAGTGTGTCGGAACAGAGTCTGGTGAACCTTTGCATGAAGAGGCGCTCCGTCATTTCCCGACCGACCAGAGGTGCCATCTTTGACATCAGCTGAGGTGCGGAAACCGCGCCACGAGGAAAAGAAATTAACGCGAGGAAAACGTTGGAGGGGTGTATGTGAAGTGGAAGGGTATTCGGGAAAGAGGAAGGAAACACGATACTGCGCAAGTTTATACAACTTTCTCTTCTTTTAACTTTATTATAAGCAACAACTGTCGTTATAAACGCATTGGGGGGGGGGGGGGGGGGGGGGGGGCAAAGTAAAGAGGACATCTCGTTAAATCTACGTGTTAGACTGTACCTTCGCTCGGCTCTTACCTTTACATTTTTTCCGCGTTCCACAGAGCGGGCGCTTATTTCGAATGTAAGCGCTCATCAAAGCTGGCTGTGATATGGTACTTTAAATGCATTTCACAACCACTCTGATAAGAGCCACCACTCAAATGCTGGACTCGGGGAAAGTTAAAAAAATACCCTTTTCGGGATTACTTACGAAGAATAAAAAGAAAACGCCACACACAAAACTTTAACCAATAAACTGTGCTTTGGAACTTAAATAAATGAGTGCTCACGGGTGCTCACAGAGAATATAGAAGAATCTGCGCTCATCAAAGCTGGCTGTGATATGATACCTTAAACACATACAACAGCCACTTTGCGAGAGAAGACCCTTCCTTGCTTCATCACCCATCGAGTGATGCATTATGGAAAAGCTAATGAAAGTTCAGTGCTACCTCACGTTCATCTTCCTCCTCCGACTGTCGGAAGCAGAAACCGACGAGCAAAATTTTAATTGCTTTTATTATTACAACTAATTTTAGTGTTAGGAATGGATCTGAAAGGCCCGTTCAAAAATACTTGATGCGTGCTAGCAATCGGAAAAAAAAGGAATCACCAATTCGTCCAACTACACAATTATCGTTTACTGCAATACTCGTAACGCCACAACACAAAAAAAAAAAAAAAATCAACCTGGTGACATTTCACTCTTAATTGCTGTTGCCTACAGAATCCTTAAAACTCGTCAAGTAGGCTGTGATATGGTTAGTCACTTCAGACCACAGCAGACTTAACGGGCTCAAAGATGCTCTTTTGTAAATACGGTGCGATAAAAACTGTTCGAAAGGGCTAAAACGTTTTAGTAAACGAGCACGCGCACAAAAAAAAAAAAAAAAGTGAGTCACCTCGTTCTTTGGAGCTCATACATACGCGAAGGAAGGTTGGCAACCGGAAGCTCATCAAAGGTGGCTGTGATACGGCCCGAACATCCCCGAGTCACAGCTACTTTGACGGCTTCCGAAACCCATTTGGACGAGTTGATCAAACGCGTCCCCAGCGTCATTCAACGCGATAAATAACGACCCCAAATGCACATTGTAATCCTGGCAATCTTCTAAATGGTGACAGTCGATGTCTTAGGCCCCTCTCTGCTCATCAAAGCTGGCTGTGATAGTAAAGCATTGCAGCGAGCTATGACAAACCAGTTTGATGCCAGAGCAGAGCAGACTCATTAATAATCTACGGAATCATCATTCTCTCTCTTCGCCAGATTAATGGTCAGCTTCGTCGGGGTATTCGGTCCAAATGGAATTTTGATTTGTCGTCGAAATGTATCAAGGAATCCCCCGTGAAAGACAAGGTAGTGAGATGCCGCGATGTCTTACATCTCACTACCCATGTCTTTCAAGGGGACACCGACGACGGAGAATCACCGAGGGGGAGGGGGGGGAGGAAAAATAATCTGAGGCTAATAAGAAATTCAGGTGCGACTAACGTTTCATAAAAAATAACCTATACACGACTCACCGCTACGGCTTCCGTCTTATAGTAATCAATGGCATCCGGTTCAGTGAGATCCAGGATAACAGGACACACCTGGTCATGAACGTCGTTGTGGGACACGAGCTCCTGCTCCAAAAGGACAAGGAGCGCCGCTTGCGACGTCTTCCGCACCTGTCGAAGGAGGAGAAAAAAAAAACAAAAAAATGAAACGTTAACGCGCGATTTTGCCGTGTCGAAACGTTTGACGAATGCACAAATTCAATGACATTTCTACTGCAACACTAAACCGAAATATGTACTCACCAAATCGTTGGGATCAGTCAAAAATTTGACGACCATGGGCACAAGATTTCCAGTAACCAATCCTCCCAATTTGTCCGGATGGTCGTGACAAAGGAACGCGATTTGAGGCACCTGTTCCATAAGATCCGTCCTCAAGACGGGCTCTGGAAACGATGAAAAGAGTAACTTCAGTGTTTTAGTCCCGCTTACAATTATAAAGAGAATATTTAAATAAACACATTTATTACAGTACGAAAGATTCGCACTATAAATTTGGATATTAAAAAATTTCAATCCATTCCTTAATATCCAAATAACCATTCTATCCATTTTGGGGTAACCGCGTGGTTTTGGCTACCAATACGAAGCACTATCAATACTCTGACGCATCTTCTCGTGTTGGCTTTATCTCACGCAAGAGTGAGTGTGTGATATATATATATATATATATATATATATATATATATATATATATATTTTTTAAGATCTGCCGATATCAAATTTGAAATAGTTTAATAAAGTTCAAAGAATCTGAAGTGGAAATCGAACGCAAGATGAAAATCGTTGTGGGAACAGAATCACCTTTTCTATATATACAGTATATATAATGTAAAGAACGACGCTTTATAGAGGAGAATTAACCGCACAAGATGAGAGCGAAAGAACGAAACATGAAAAAATGAGGTAACCACCCGGGAATCGAACCCGTGATCTTCCGATTGCCGGTCAGATATGATAACCATTACATCATATCTGACCGGCAATCGGAAGACCCCGGGTTCGATTCCCGGGTGGTTACCTCATTTTTTCCATTTGTTTCGTTCTTTCGCTCTCATCTTGCGCGGAATATTCTCCTATACAAAGCGTCGTTCTTTACGTTAATTATACTGCGTGTTTGCAGTTATAATGTGTGTGTATATATATATATATATATATATATATATATATATATATATATATACACACACACACACACACGGTGTTTCAGGAGGAAAGGTCAGTACTTCGGGAGGTGATATTATCGGTCATTGAGGGAAAAAAAAGCTTGACCACCAACTCTTTCTTTTCCTTCGTGGTTTTATTCATCAAATATTTTTCGTGTTACTTTCGTGAAATAATTTTCATATATATATATATATATATATATATATATATAATGTAAAGAACAACGCTTGTGTAGAAGAGCGTTCCGCACAAGATGAGGAGAGAGAACGAGCAAATGAAAAATGAGGTACCTCCCAGGAATCGAACCCGGGATCATCCAATTGCCGTCGGATATGCTATCCACTACACCAAGGTCCTCGATCAATCAGAAGTCGATTCGATTCCTGGGAGGTACCTCATTTTTCATTTGCTCGTTCTCTCTCCTCATCTTGTGCGGAACGCTCTTCTACACAAGCGTCGTTCTTTACATTAATTACACTGCCCAACACCAATTTCGCTGATTTAATTCTAACACCTGTTTTTAGGTAACTTTGGTGTGCTGATTTCAAAAATCACCTTAGTTTTTGCCTATCACGTCAGGTTTTCGAGCAATCAAATACGGATATTTTGGAGATATCGCATTTTGGCAGGGTTATGCCCAATTTTTTTTCTCTTCAAAAAATAAGTTTTTACATACTCAGAATCAGCATGGAAAAGTAAACAATTGTGCAGGGAGTGAACTTTAATATACTACAATGGTAATATTGACACAAAGTGATTAAAAGTGTTTAAATAAGCAAAAAATATATTAAAGCAAGCACGGGACCAGTTTTCTTAACATTGTCTTTTTCTTGTTTTCTTACTTTTCAGTGCTGATAAATTTTCTCTTATAGGACTTCCTAGAATGAGAGATGTCAAGACAATCTCTTTGCAGGCTCCAGCAGTACTCAGCCATCATATGGGTATCCCATCTTCCTTGGTATCGTTCTTCCATCACTTTGATATCTTGGTGGAACCTTTCACCTTGCTCTTCACTAACATCAAGATTTTCTGGAAATTTATCCAGATGACTGCCGAGATAGTGAACTTTAATGCTCATGTTGCAACCCAACTGCTGAAAGTTTACAAGTAAATCCTTTACAAGATCTTTATAATTTTCAGACTTTTTGTTTCCTAGGAAGTTCTTAACTACTGCCACAAAAGCATTCCAAGCTCTTGCCTCCGTTTCGGTCATTGAGTTACTGAACTGCGTACATGTTGTACATGACCTTTAGATTTAATGCACAGATTTGCGTATTCAACAGATAAAATTTTAACAGCAAAACAGCTGTTAACAGGTCTCAAAAATCATCAATTTTGATAAGCGCCCTTCATGGATCACCCAAAATAGGCATATTGCATTGCACGAAAACCTGATGTGATGGACAAAATCTAAGGTGATTTTTTAACTCAGCACATCAATATTGTCCAGAAACAGGTCTTAGAATTAAATCAGCAGCAAAATTTTTTTTTTTTGTTGGGCAGTGTTATACTGTTGTTTGCAGTTAAAAAAAATAAAAAATATATATATATATAATACACACACACACACATATATATATATATATATATATATATATATATATATATATATATATAATATTATTATATATATTATATTGTTCCGCGCATAAGTCTCAAAACTGGTGTGGTGGTATTACAAAATTTAATATATTTAAACCAGCAATATAAATGATACTGGTATTGGTACGATAATTTTTAACTCAATTGGTACTGGTATTTGTGACTAAGTGGTATAGATATTACCAACTTTCCAAAATGGTACTGGTGCTAGTGGTATTGGCTAATAATTATAGGGCCTACAAACACTTTATATTTCTGGAATTTACTTTTAATATTACGAAAAATGAAATACTATTTTTATATATATGCATAAAGAAAATTTTGTAACCTTCATCACTATAGGGTAGAATCTATCTTTTAATATTGCAAAAATAAAATACTAGCTATTTTTTGTATATGCATACGGTAACTAAATAAAATTTATAACCCTCTTCATCACTCGTGAAAAAGGTTTAAATCATTTAACTGAAGTTAGAAAAAACATTGTCCGCTTCAGTTAAGTTCACGAGACTTCAAAATTAAAATGTTATTTAAGCAGGTTTCTCGCAAAGATGACCTCAAATCATTGAGAATGAAGCGCATAGATGAAGATAGCCGCCTCTCCACACTGACTCGAGTTGGATGAAGGGCAGAAACTATTTGAGCAGCTTTTACTAAAGGGTTTGGTTGTTCGGCTTCGCGTTTTATAAATTCAGTAAATAAAAATAAAGATAGAATAGTTCTTATAGGGCCTAGAACATCGAGGAAGTCGAGGAAGGTTACTCCAAAAGGATCGGGATAGGGTTGGTTTTAACCCTTTACCGCACTGCGCGTCGAAAACGTAACGTTTCAAATACACGCATTTAGACTCAACCCTACGCAAAAAGTTCGGCTATAAAGGGTTAAATTAAAATACCAACATCATCATCATCATACCACCACATTATGTGGTATACAACTGCTGCTAAGAGTTACTGGTACTGGTATTTGAAACTTTAAATGACTGGTACTGGTACCAAAATCAAAGTGGTAGTTACTGGTATTTGGTACTGATACTGGTTCCCAGCCCTAAATCTTAAACTGTAGCATTGTTAACTTTACTTTATTCATAAATCTGTACTTTTACTTATTACTTTTTTCTTGAAGAATTAAAGAGTATTCGCAATTTGTAGTGATTCGTGGTCGTTCTGTGTTCGGGACTGAGAGAAGAATCCGTTCGTCAAAACTTCTTCAATCGACGCCACCCCCCCGCCCCCCGTTTCAGTATGACCATGGCTTTTTCATTCAATAAAATTTACGAATTATTATTTAATACCGAATTTATTCCGATCTCTGCCTCCCCTCCACCAACACACGCAGGATACATCAAAGACGTGGGTGGGTTGGAATCTGGACTAGGACTTTGCTTTCGGGGAGGGAGGGGGGGCTCGGTCAGGTCGTCGTCGTTCGGATTTCACGACCTTCGCCGTTACGAGGGCAGTTAAAACAACCTTCCGAAACATTATTATTTCTTCAGATATTTTACTTAAACAATCCTCCGACACAAATATATATTGATGAACACATAATAATAATAATAATAATAATAATAATAATAATAATAATAATAATAATAATAAAAAAAACAACAACAGGAAACTATCAAAAATTCAGTAAACGTTAAAAAATGTAAAAATTCGCAACGAAAGAATGAAGAGAGGGGAAAAAAATGTTGGGTAGTCTTCCTTCCATTTACCAGTGCCTGAACATTCCCGCGCAACTGGTGCGTGCCATGGACGAAAGCAATCGCCAAATTAAAATGAAAAGCAGCCCACGTCGCAGGAGCACTTCACTCGGCAGTAATTTTGTGGGAAACGTTAGACAGGGCATAAATAAACGAGGGGAAAAAGAAAAAGCATCGGTCTATGGCACACTGTTAGTAGTTACGCTCTCGCTTCGTATAAAAATACAGTCACTTCAAAAAGTCTCGTCATGAAACTAGATGCATTTTAGTGATAAGCAACAGTAAGAAACGCGACAGTTTCAAGAGGGGATTTTAGGGCTATATTAAGTCAAAATGGCCGCTCTTTCCGCTATCCAAATCTCGAGGCCTAGTTCTTACCCTATATACAGATACATACGCGTATGAAATGTTACGTACATTTCATTCACACTTATTACATAGGAACCGAAATGGAACCAAAAACTGCGAGTGGATATACACGAACAAAAACACTTAATTAAAAGACCTCTCAAAAGAGCGCCTATTTGTCGTTTTATCCGATAATTTTGGTACTGGTCCCTCTTCATACGCGCATAAACTTCCAACACGCGTCATTATCGTCGCAATTCGCGTCTACAACAAAAATTGTTACAGTACGTATTAACTTGGCAGCAAACTGAATTATTTATACGACTTTTTAAACTTTGGGGGGTGGGCATTTTACGACTGGTAGGTAAATTCGCCCAAAACTCTTGAGACAATGTAGCTTCGCGAGTTCACAACGTTTCTTGGGATGGAAGTTAAAAACGGAACCCTTCTCGCATCCGCGATCGAACAAACTTCGTAGCAGGCACCATTTTATTTAGTAGGCCTACGCCAAAAGAATAAGAACGTGAAACTGAAGATTTTAAGTTTATCATTCGTATTCGAGCGACATTTCATTTTAACGGGAGCTCGACGCGTTATACGAACCGTCCCCCTCCTAATTGAGTTAAGAAATAACCGTAAATGGACGCTGGCTTTTAACCCTTTCGGTAGTGCGTGCGTGGGCGGGCGGAACGTAGTCGTATATCCCACAAACGGCGTTTCCTTTACGCCCATTCAAATGCGACCGTCAAAATTAATAAGATCGTACGTCGTTAGATCTTAAAAAGTTACGACAAACCATTCGGAATTAGGTAAATGAAGGTGGGCAAAGAGGGAAAAAAAAAAAAAATAAACCAACCTAAAAAATTGATTGATTTACGTTTTGTCACCAATTACGTTTCATCGGTGCGCGCACACGACGAAAGGTAGCAAAATGTATCGATTTTTCCCACGATTAGATTTTTTACGTTGGTTGTTACGTAAATCAGTTAACGATAATGGTGCAAGGCGGCTCCTTGAAAAGAGCCAAATATAAATTTGTATCTGGATGGCAAAGCGCGATGCGACACTAACTATATTTAACAGGTCTGTTACGGAAGACAATTTAGAATTAAAAAACGAATATCGCGCGAAAAACATGGGCAAATGATATACAGTTTCGACCAAACAACATTAAAAATGCAACAGCTTTTGGCCCAAACTCTCGACCACCACTTATCTCGCTCAATTATTCCACGAAGATGGATTTTTCTTCCCTTGTGATCGACAAAACTGTTCTTCGCATTTCCTAAATAATACGACAATATTTTCACGGGGTTCTTATACATATCCCACAAACTTCCAACAACTCGGTGACGTAGGCATTATATTAAACAAATCTCCATTAAAAACGATAGTGACTCATTTTTTGTTTACGTAAACCTTAGACCGAAAAAGTAGTTCAAAATACTAGAGGTAAGTTAAGGTCTTTATACGAAATTATCGCAACGAGTGTTGATTTTGAAGCTCCTATGACGCTAAATATATTATATCATATATACATTATTTCACGAAAGTAACACGTGAAAAATATTTGATGAATAAAACAACGAAGAAAAGGAAACAGAATGGTGCTCAAGCGCTTTAGTCCAATGACATCCTCAGGAACACTGGTCAGTGTTCCTGACGATGTCATTAGACGAAAGCGCTTGAGCACCATTCTGTTTTCCTTTCCTTCGTGATTTTATTCATTTTATATTTTTATATATATATATATATATAGGCTATTATATATATATTTATACAGAAATTAATCCAATACATGATGTAACAAAATGGCTTCCTTCTCGAACCCAACCTTACCAAACATTCGCAAATTAGGGTTGAGCGCATCCCACGGGTCAAAAGTTGTCAATGTTTCCGTTATTTTAGGCCTAAATAAAATCTTTCCGCTGGCAGCTGCTAAGCATCCATAACTCCTCAAAGAAATTCTCTCACTGAAACTAACAACTTTTGTATGAAAAGAGACTAAAATTAACTAATTTTCCTTTAATGACGAACTAACCCCGTCAATTTCATCGGTGACGGAAGTTAATTAGTAATTTAAATCCGATTTTAACGCTGAAAATCTAAAATTCAACAGCTGTATCCATACTGACACTACAGGGTGATTCATTCGCTGGTTGCCCCAGCGGATATATTAGTGATACTCTCGGGCAACCAGCGAGTGAATCACCCTGTATATAACCGGTAACCTCGTAGCGGTTCCGCGCGTTGCTCGCTCTCCCTCTCCACACGAAGGTCAAGCTGGTGGCCCCGCCTCTAGGCTTGGCTTCGTGGAGAAGCGAGTTGCTCTCACGCTCTCCACCGCGCATAGCAAGGTACACCCGGCTCATCTGGTACCATCCTGAGCCTAAGGTCCTTTTGAAAATGGTTAAAAAGTGTTGGCCTCCTTATAACTAGCCGTTTTTCTTCATTGTTGAGGAGGTCCCTCGTCGGGCCTTTAATTTGGGAACAACACTACACATTCTGCCTTTTCTATCTTCCAGCGTTAATTGGATGGTAATATTGGGTTTAGTTTGAGGTTTGGTACCAGTTTTTCGATCATTTTCCATATTTTATATATACACACACACATTATATATATATATATACAACGTAAAGAACGACGCTTTGTATAGGAGAATTATCCGCGCAAAATGAGCGAAAGAACGAAACAAATGAAAAAATGAGGTACCCACCCGGGAATCGAACCCGGGATCTTCCGATTGCCGGTCAGATATGATAACCACTACACCACAGGCCTCACCCAAACAAATGCCGTAATTCCTCTACATACGCGCAGAAACCAATGCCCCAAAGGGGCACCTCCCGCTTGCCGTAACATTATATACATTACACTGGTCAACACTCATTTTATTGCCAATCATATTAGAGTGATTTTGGGGTAACTTTGTGGTGCTGATTCCGAATATGACATCGGTTTTGCTAGATTGGCTCTAATTTATGAGATAACTGGTACCCCATTGAAACACGTAAAAATGCAAAAAATTTAATGTTCAGGCGGAGCCTACTTACAAATCGCATTGAAATTGTCTCAAATCATACAAAAGTAAACACATGAAATACATAATGGCATTTTATTCGGTCTCACCATCTAGAATGTTCCGGTAGTTTCCCATATGCACGCGTTATGGTTACGTTTCCTATTAATTGAGGGTATTCATTATCTCAAGAACTAGAGCCAAATCGGAAAAACTACTTTCATTTTGGAATTCAGCAACCCCGAAATACCCTAAATTCGTACGAATTTCCTTGGCAACGAAAAAATATATTTTTTTTGTTGACCTGTGTTATAACTGCAAACACGCAGTATAATTAACGTAAAGAACGACGCTTTGTATAGGAGAATTATCCGGGTGGGTACCTCATTTTTTCATTTGTTTCGTTCTTTCGCTCTCATCTTGCCCCTTTGGAGCATTGGTTTCTGCGCGTATGTAGAGGAATTACGGCATTTGTTTGGGTGAGGCCTGTGGTGTAGTGGTTATCATATCTGACCGGCAATCGGAAGATCCCGGGTTCGATTCCCGGGTGGGTACCTCATTTTTTCATGTTTCGTTCTTTCGCTCTCATCTTGCGCGGATAATTCTCCTATACAAAGCGTCGTTCTTTACGTTAATTATACTGCGTGTTTGCAGTTATAATGTGTGTGTGTATATATATATACGGTATACACACACACATAATACTTACTTATTACTTACTTACTTTTGTTGTTTGAACGACGGTTCAGGATCGACCTGCGGTCGACCCCTCTGCAGCATCCCGCCTCATTTGCGGGACTTGGTGAAGGAGGGAATTGCTCTCTGATCGCCTCCTGCCCTCGTAGCCAGCCACGCATGGCTGGTCAGGGACTTTGCACAAGAATCTGTCCAGCTGGTTCTTGAAGTTATTCAGGTTGGTGTGCTGGAGATTCCTCACTTCTTTTGGAAGGACATTGAAAAGCTTTGGGCCCCGTATTCTGAGGGTATTTTCCATCCTCGTTTTCATGGCTCCTTGTCCCACCGCAGCTGGGACCGTACAAAATCTGCCTCTTCTCTCATTCCAGTTTGTTTCTATTTCATTTCTGAGGTTAGGGACAGAGCCCTCAAGTATGTTCCACATGTATATTATTGTGTACCGCTCTCGCCTTCTTTTATATATATATATATATATATATATATATATATATATATACAGGGTGTCCCGTAAGTCTGGACCCATAGGGATTTATAATATATTTTTTTATTGTTATTATTTTTTATTATGATTTTTATTTGTGGGGCCACTTGAAAGCCAAAGTGTACGAGGTCAAACTTCAGAACATTTTCCACCTTTAATAAAGCACGCATTGTGGAGGCGTTTCAAGAAATTTCTGCGACTGTGATTCAGAAAGTGCTGTCGCAGTGGAGATTGCGTCTTCAACTATGTGCGCGACACAACGGCGGACACTTTGAACAGATTATGTAATAAATTTTTGGACTATTTTGTAATTTTATTATTTTTCCCTATGGGTCCAGACTTACGGGACACCCTGTGTATGTATGTATATGTATATGTATATATATATATATATATATACACAGTAAAATCACAAAATAAAACACGATCTTATTAATAAGCAAACAACCACAGGGAAAAAGAAAAAAAAACACGAATTCCGAGCGCTTTCGTGATATATTCACATTTCCAAGGACAAGAGAAATTATTCTTCTTCCGCAGCTTATTATCCCATCTTTACATGGGGTCGCTGTTTTTGGTTCGTCTTCTCCACTCTCCTCTGTCGTATACCGCGTCCTCCTCCAAGTCCTTCTCGCTGATGTCCGCCACCACACAGTCCCTCCATCTCGTCTTCGGTCTTCCTCCTCTTCTCCATCCCGGCAACTCCATCTCCAGCACTCTGCGCCCCACATACTCCTCCTCTCTTCTCCTGACGTGTCCATACCACCTCAGCCTGGCCTCCTGCACCTTCTTAGATGCTTCCGCCACCTTCACTGTTCCCCTTATATGCTCATTTCTGACCCTATCCCTCCTCGTCACTCCACACATCCATCTCAACATCTTCATTTCAGCCACATCGATTTTTCTTTCATTGCTCTTCTTCAATGGCACAGTCTCCATTCCATACAACATTGCCGGCCTCACCACTGTTTTGAATACCTTTCCCTTCAGTTTCACTGGGACCCTCTTATCACAGAGCACCCCTGATACGTCCCTCCAGTTCTTCCACCCCGACTGTATTCTACAGTTTCTCTCTCTCTCTCTCTCTCTGCTCCCCCCTCTGCATCCACTGTTGACCCCAAGTATTTAAAGTACTCCACCGTCTTAACACGCTCTCCACTCAATGTCACTTCCCCTCCTCGGTCCTGCTGCACATCACATCTCATATATTCGGTCTTCTTTCTGCTAATTCTCATCCCCCTACTTTCCAACGCCTCTCTCCAATTTTCCAACTGCTGCTGCTCCACCTCCTCTTTCGTCTCCCGACTCAACACAACATCGTTTGCATACATCATGCACCACGGAGCCTCCCCTCTAATCCTGTCCGTCAACACATCGAATACCACATTGAAAAGGAAGGGGCTCAAAGCTGATCCTTGGTGCAGACCAACTTCCACCCCAAAGCTCTCTGACACACCCACACTACTCCTCACCTTAGTTGTTACTCCCCTGTACATCCCCTTGATCAGTTTAACATACTTCTCCGGTACCATCTTTTCCCTTAAGCATCTCCAAACTTCCTGCCGTTGTATCCTATCATATGCCTTCTCCAAGTCAATAAAAACCATGTGCAACGCCTTCTGCCCCTCTCTGCCAACTGTTTCAATGCAAAAACTGCATCTGCCGTTCTCCTTCCCGGCATAAATCCAAACTGTTCCACTGACACTTCGTCTCTCAACCTACTCTCCACTATTCGCTCCCATATCTTCATTGTATGTGATATTAGCTTGATCCCTCTATAATGTCCTCTATAAGAACAAGAGAGAAATATATATATATATTACACGGGTATCGTTTTAATAGTAAACAATGTTGATATTAATAATGGCCAGTTATTCCCAAATATCAAAACTAATAACGATAACCGTAAACTCGTCAAATCTTTCATGATAAAAAATAAAGATAATTTTAATATAAAACAAGGAACTATTCCACTATTTTTAAGACCAATTTTTGGTTCTCAAAATCTGTTTCTGAAAACTTTCTACATCGATTTCAGTTGCCTGAAGCATCACGTTTTTAATATACATCTTTTATTATTATTATAATAATAATAATAATAATAATTGTGACATTTACTGTTAGTTGTATTTCTGCCGCCTGAATGATGGGACGAGTTTCTCTCCAAAATCTTCGGTTTTTAGTGTTTAACTCTTTTGAACTTTGGGGATTTTATTCTTATTTTTACACGGGTATTGTTTTATAACACACATTATATGTATATATACCGTATATATATATATATATATATATAATATGTGTGTGTGTGTAAAATTACACCTCTGATTCGAACCAACCACCTCTTCAGTAAAAGTTACGAGCGCTAGTCAGAAACTAAGCTACAACTAAAGGGTTAATAAATGAAACGCCTTTGGGCGGGAAAGCACTATACTTTTCCAGGACTATGAAATATCCGTCAGGTTGTATTAACTTTTATCCCGCCAGGAAATAGTGTAGGGATGTGGCGACACTAGTGGAAGGGAAAGATTGGATTGGGGACCCATCCTTCCTTCTTCCCACGAAGGCCAACAATAGCCTCGGACGTGGGCGTCGCGCCTGCCCGGGCCGCCCACATAATTGCAGGCAGGTACGTTTGGGTGTGAGGAATACAGAGAGAATAAATGATGAGCAAACGAGGTGAAGTCGTCGTAGGTGTTTAAGGGTGGAAGGCTCGATGTTTTGAGATTGTACGTAATAAAGGGGAAAGGATGTGGAGCGCGTGAATTTCGGGGTGTCAAGTGCGTGGGGGCGGGTGTGAGCGAGAGGAAAAGAAGGTGTACGCCCGTTCATGTATGGTATGAAGCGATGAGAGACTTCTCGAGTGTCAGTTCCCGGATTGCGTGTGAGAAATTTAAGTTCGGGAAAATAAAAGTGGCGGAAGGGGTTAGATACGCGCCGTGTGATAAGTGTGAGGCTGGGAAAGAAAGCCTCTGGAGAGCGCTTGATAGCGTGATCGGAAAGGTACCCGAATGTTACAAAATGTTTTGATAAGAAATATGAATGGGAAAACAGGGTTTGGAGGATGGGATGTAGAAACATTAATACAAACACTTTTACATGGATGTGAAACAGTGGCATGGCATGAAATGGAAAAGTCAAGAATGAAGGCAGCTGATGTGGATAATCTGCGGTATTGTGTGTGTGTGTGTGTGTGTGTGACTACACAAGAAATAGTGTGGTTCCGGAAAAATGTGGTGTTCAGAAATTAGTGGAAGTGAAAATTTAGGAAAGCGTGTTAAGGTGGTTTGGACATGTTGAAAAATGGATAAAATGTACAAAAGTGTTTGCGAAAGTGGGAGAAAGAGGAGAAAGAGGAGAAAGAGGAGAAAGAGGAGAAAGAAGAGAAAGGCCGAGAGGAAGATGGATGGACATGGTGAATGATTGCGTGAGGAACCGTGAACTTGATCTGAGTGATGCACGAGAAGTGGCTGCGAGTAGGTTGAAAAGGAAGTTTGTTACAACTTACAAGCAAGTTTGGTACTACTTTTTTTTTATGAAATGCCGCATGTACCACGTGTGTGTGTGTGTGTGTGTGTGTGTGTGTGTGTGAGAGAGGGGGGAGGAAGACGCTGGTCCCCTAGACGCCAGTGTACGATTTACTTTCTGCCTTTACTACCTTTCGTACTTTATATCCAGGTTGTTTCTTCCTTATCCCAATTCGTTGAGAAAGAAGCTTTTATTATTTCTTTTTTACACACAGTCAAAGCTACATACAAGAATAAGACTCCTTTAAGTATCTATAATTTTTATCATTCCCAATCAAGTGGAACATATTTCGGGTTATACTGATTATGACAATTTTGTTCTACTAGCACCAATTATACGAAGGGCAAAATACTTCTTCAAAGGGGGGAGAAATCCATCTTCATACGCGTACGATCAAAGTCTGTTGCAAATTCACGAGCGCGTGAAACAGCCACGGAAGATCCTTAAAATCGAAGAGACACGTCACTCCCCAATCCGGGTCTCGGTGCATTACGACGAAAAATTTTGTCACCGAGATTAGTTCCCCTTAAATTTCGGGGACCTCGCGACCCGGGAGACAATCTCGGGTATAAAAAGAACTGACACTCGTTGGGAAATTTTATATACACTTTTTTTTTTAATTAATTAGGCCTATAAATTTATAAAGATGTTTTAAGAGAAATTTACGAGTGGTTGTTTTTCTAAATCCACACATCATGTTTGATATTTAATAACTAAAGTTGTACATCAAATATAAATACAGTAAACAACTCGTTATCCAACTTTTTCAATACGAGCCAATATTGCTCATTTTCAGTTATCCGACCTTCGTGGTTCACGAGTCGGTCACTAGGAGAGGTGAGGAGCACGCTCAGATCGCTTCTTGTTGGATGGTTAGCGTCCATTATAGTGTAATTCTAACCAAAATTAAATAAAAAAGCAATATACAGCATTAGAACAGTGTAATTTTAGCGAAAAATAAAGGATGAACAGGAAATAGCTGTTCGATAAATAATCAGTAGCACTTGCTAAAAAGAGTCCATCCAGGTATCCCACTTTTTCAGATATCCCAGGATCTCCAGGTCCCATTAGGGTTGGATAACACGTTGTTTACTACTGTTGATTACATGAATTTTTTTCTTTGTCAGTTTGCATATATATATATATATATATATATAATATATATATATATGACCGTAAAGGTCATTTTTTTTATTAAAATATCAATAGATATTTTTTGGAGCTAAAATGGAAATGGAAATGAAGAAAATCCAAAATGTCAAGATTTTTTTCATCCAGATTAAAATAGATACTTGAATAATCAATTATTTAATCTCTTCGAAATGGTACACAATACCTCGCTTAAATATTCATTGCGAAGAATAGAATTCAAAAAGATATTATTATTAATGACCAAATTCTTATTCATTAATTTAAGTATTCTTTGTAACCTCCATACACGGAAAGATACCGAATCATCATCATCATCATCATTACCTCTTGACGGGTCAAGTTGAGTAGTGAAACGGGGTCTCCGCGCACGATTATCTTCTGGTCACCGATTACCGATTGATTGAAGTATTTGGGGGGGTAGGGGGATAAAAAAAAAACCCGTCCTTAACCGAACTCAGATCGAACGGAGGAATTGGAGAAGCGACCACAGACTCGCTACTTTCACCGAATTACATTTTTGGGGGGTAATTCCTCGAAAATGTGCCAAATAATGAAGGCTTTTTGTTCTCTCTTTTTTAACTTTTTACATAAAAAAAGGTAAAGTCTTCTAAAGGGTAAATGGCACATGCTTTTATACTTTGTTTTAACACGCACCGAGGGAGACGGGCTTTTACCCGTAATACATATATGCACGCCATACATACGCGCGCACATTTTCGTTAATATATACAGTGTGGCCCATAAGTCGGTCTCGAAGGAAAACTTATTTTCAATTAATTTTTTTCCCGGGTAGAACAAGAGGCAATGGCCAAAAGGCCTCCGCCTTTCCCTCAGGAGTGTAACTCGCTTCCATATTAGCCATTGCGTGTTATTCCTTTGGTTGGTTAGCCTTTCGTTAGCTTCCGCCCGAATTGTTCATTCTGACGAAGGTAAAGCTTGTCACTCCACCTTAGACCTACAGTTTAACGTGGAATTCGAACCACGCCCCATCAGCCCAGCGTCTTAACCACGAGGCCACCTAGGGTACCCATTTATCTACCAACCACTTTCTTTATTGTGTGGAAGGATGAACAGCTGGGTTTTGCTGCGCGCCGGCTGCCGTCGGGTCTCGAACCCGGGGCTGATGGATTCGTAGTCAGCGACGCTAACCACTACACCACCGAGGCGCATTCTACCTGAAACAAAAAAAAAAGGTTCCAAAACAAGACCTCAATTTGAACATTTGTTTTAGTTCTAATGTATTACGTGGAATCCGAACCACGACCCACCACGCGTGGTCAGAAATTAAAGTCCTCGCCCGGACTCGATTTCACGACCTCCCGATCAGCGACCGAGCGTCTTAACCATTATGCTACTAAGGTATCCACTTATCCACCAGTCATTTTTATTGTATGGAAGGGTGAACAGCCGGGTTTACCGCGCGCACACTGCCACCACTGGGAATAGAACCCGGGGCCGGTGGATCCGTAGTCAGCGATGCTAAACATCACACCACCGAGGCGCATAGAGTTAAATCGGAAGTCGCGAGCTCCTTCCCACGAGAGAGAGTACTAGCTCCCTCTCCGTTCATAATAATGATTGCGGATATTGATGCAGATATTAACCCTTTAACGACGAACATTTTTGTAGGGTTAAGTCTAAATGCGTGTATTTAAAACGGTACGTATTCGACCCAGTCGACGTTAGAGGGTTAAGGAGAGTATTGTATCATGTTTCGCGAATGAGACAAAGATATGCGAGGAAATATTGAACGAAGGTGACAGGAAAATTACCAAAACGACATTGAAACATTATTCAAGTGGGCAGAAGACGACAATATGAAGTTCAACGAAGAAAAATTACAACTTCTAAGATATGGTAATAACAACGAGGAGCTGCAGAATTAAAAAGTACAAAACTCTGCGAGACAAACGGATAACGGTAAATAATGTAATAATGTCGTCGGATACAGAATTCAGAGAGCACAACAACATCAAAATTACAACGGCTAGAAAAATAATGGGTATCATCTGGAGGAGCTTCCGCAGCAGATAAAGCAATCATCATGCTCAAATTATGGAAGTCTAGTCCTACCAACAATTGAGTATTGCTCAGTACTCACAAGCCCGTACAGAAAATGAGACATTGCGAACATTGAAGGTATACAAAGGATTTTTACGTCTAAGATAGAGGAAACGGAAGGTTAAGACTACTGGAAAATACTTTGGGCTTTGTCCCTAACCTTAGAAATGCAACAGAAACAAACTGGAACGGGAGAAGAGGCAGATTTTGTACAGTCCCAGCTGCTGTGGGACAAGGGGCTATGAAAACGAGGATAGAGAATACCCTCAGAATACGAGGCCCAAAACTTTTCAATGCCCTACCAAAAGAAGCGAGGAATCTCCAACACACCGACCTGAATAACTTCAAGAACCAGCTGGACAGATTCCTGCGCAAAGTCCCTGACCAGCCATGCGTGGCTGGCTACGAGGACAGGAGAAGATCAGAGAGCGATTCCCTCCATCAAATCCCGCAAATGAAGCGGGATGCTGGAGAGGGGTCGACCGCAGGTTGATCCTGAACCGTCGTTCGAACTCGCATAAAGTATTTAAGCAAGTATATACAGGGTGTTTCAGGTCAACCCTAGAAATATGGAAATTGGCGAAATTTGTAGTTTGTAAATTTGAAGTTTGTCATAGTAATTCCACCAATTTCCATATTTCTAGGGTCGACCTGAAACACCGTGTGTGTGTGTGTGTGTGTGTGTGTGTGTGTATACAGGATGTTTCATAACATGTGGGACGCACTTCCAGGATGGACTCAGGACCTGAAAACATTGAAAAAAAGTTTATATGCCCGAAATCGCTTTGTTTCGGAGTTACAGCCCGTTTTGTGTTCTAGCAATTCTTTCCACAAACTGTTTACAAACACTTTTTGCCGACAATGTTTGTGTGTGTGTACGAGACTTATTTCATGTATGGCCTTGCCGATTTAATGTTTCGTACACTCTATGACACGTTTCAATATCGTTGAGTGTAGAGCCATGTCAGTCAGAGGTGCATCGCGGTGTTTCACTGTTTGTATTCGTAACTTCTTACCGTGAATAAGTGCAGTCAAGTGAAAAAAAACTTGAAAAGTTTTTTGTGCTATTCAGTTATAGTGTATATTTGAAGAGAGAATGGAGGCTTATTCAAAGAGAGAAATGGCAGACACGCATCTCATGTATGGACTTGCAGTGTAATGCGGAACGGTTTTCGAATCGCGATCTCCCAGACAAGAAGACCTTTCAGAGAATAGACGAGCGTCTTGGTGATACAGGATCATTCAACGAGCGAGTTTCAGATGGTGGTAGACCAATCAGCGACAGAACTGTCGAGTCAGAGGAGCGGATCCTGAATCGCGTGGAGGAATATCCTGGTGTCAGCACCCGAAGGATAGCAGCAGCAGCAGAGGGTGTAAGATACACAACTGTGTAGAGAATTTTATGGGAACAATAGCTTTGCCCATATCACATTCAGAGAGAACAAGGCTTTACTGAGGCTAATTTCCCACTATGAGAGGCTTTTTGTACTTGGTTCCTTCAACAATGTGCTCGCGATCCTCTTTTTCTATCTTCCGTGTTGTTTTCTGATGAGGCTGCCTTCACAAGAAATGGCGTGATTAATTTTCACAACACTCATCACTGGACCGAAGAGAATCCGCATGCCATCATCCAGTGAAGGCACCAACAACAATTTAGTATCAATGTATGGGCAGGACTTATTGCCGACAACTTAATCTGTCCTTTTGTTTTGCCTGGAAGATTAACAGGAGAATCCTATTCCAATTTTTTAAGGAATGATTTAAGCGATTTACTAGATGAAGTTCCTCTCGGTGTCCGACGTCGTACGTGGTTTATGAATGACAGCGCTTCGCCTCATTTTAGTCGCGTAGCCAGAGACTATTTGGATGACCATTTCCCTGATAAATGGATAGGCAGTGAAGACCCATCGCGTGGCCTGCTCGCTCCCCAGACCCGAATCCACTCGATTTTTACCCGTGGGGTCATCTGAAATCCATCGTTTGCGCGACACCCATTGACAACGTTGAAATGCTTCGCCAACGTGTAGAACAAGGATGCCAGAAAATCCGAGCAATACCTGGAATGTTTGAACGCGTCAGGCGGTCATTTTGAGCAGTTCCTTTAAAGGTAAGGCGGATACTTGCTGAACACACAACGGGCTGTAACTCAGAAACAAAGCGATTTCTGGCATATGTTTATATAAACTTTTGTTCATTGTTTTCAGGTCCTGAATCCATCCTGAACGTGCGTCCCACATGTTATAAAACACCCTGTATATATATATATATATATATATATATATATATAAGACCAGGACGATGGCTCGGAACATTTAATGCAAACGTTTCGACTTAAGTGAGGATCATCATGAGTAAAAGGCTAAGCAAGAATAATTAAAGGTTAAACAGGAAAGAGCGTACATAATTAAAAGACAAAATATGCAGAACTTATCCATTAAATTATTTACATTATAACTCATCCAACCAACTGCTTTCTGTCGCTTTCTTCCGCGTTGCCAATTTTTTTTACGCTGATTCCATCCAACACCTTTGATCCGTTACCTCGTCTATTTTGAGTAAGGGCTATTTTTATATATTTGTATTTTATACTATTATAGTGATTGTCCTTTAATCGTTTTTGATATCAGTTTTTTTTTATTAATCTCTTACTGTGTCCCCTGCTTAACTTTTAATTTGTATATTTTAATCTTCGAACTTTCCTCTTTTAATTATGTACCGTTTCCCGTTTAACTTTTAATTATTCTTGTTTAGCGTTGCACTCATGATCACTAACTTGGGTCGAAACGTTTGCATTAAATGTTCGGAGTCATCGTCCTCTTTTTATTTCTTAATATATATATATACATACACATTGTTGAAGATGTTGCATCCATCATGGAAGTAAAAGATTGGAAATCCATCTTCGAGGCCAAGACAACGGAAGAGATGCTAACGACCTTAGAGAACAAGACGCTGGAAATTGTGGAAAGACGTGTCCCAAATATACAACAAAGGGGAAAGAGAAGCAGGTTCGAGAGAGGATAGAGGTCATTGTTCCGAAAGGGAGAGAGAGAGAGTGACGGCAAAATTAAGTAATTGTAAGGATAACATCAGAAAAAATATTAATGATAAACTGCGGAGCAAAGTACTTCTATAATTTTGCGAAAAGGAAGTCGAACAACCACGCGACGATCGGACCTTTGAAAAACGAAGACGGTGCTTTATCCGATGATCTAACCGAAGTATCCGAAATATTAAGAGCTCAATACGAATCATCTTTCAGTATCCCAAAAACTGACAAACTGATAGGCGACAGAAACGCTTTCTTTGAGAAGAACTACGAGGGGAAAGTATAACGGACTTCGACTTTACGACAAATGATATTACGCGAGCTATAGGGAAACTAAAAGCACACTCAGCGGCAGGAACGGACAAATGGAATGCCACACTGAACAAAAACTGCGAGAATGCGATCACTGAGCCCCTATATTGGATATGAAGACGATCACTAGACACGGGAGAAATACCGGGCATCCTGAAGAGCGCGAACATAGTCCCAATATATAAAGGAGGAGATCGATCCGAGGGCAAAAACTGTAGGCCAATGTCGCTTACATCTCATCTCGCTAAAATATTTGAAAGAATAGTCAGAGAAAAAATTAAACAACCAACACGGGTTTCGGTCAGGCAGATCATGCCTATCACAACTAATGGAACACTACAACAACATTATTGATGCACTTGAAAGTAATGAAAACTACGATGCAATATACAGAGAATTTGCCAAAGCGTTCGACGAGTGTGACCATGAAATCATAATACATAAACTGAAGTATATGGGAATAACGGGAAAAATAGGGAAATGGATATATAATTTCTTTAATGAGCGACGGCAAGTCGTTACAGTACGAGTAGTATCTTCATCAGAAGTCCTCAGCTCAGTACCACGAGGAACAGTATTAGCTCTACTACTTTTCATAATCGTGCTAACTGACATAGATGAGGACGTTACCAGACAGCACAGTAACACCTTTGCCAATGACACAAAGATCAGTAGAAAAATAAGAAACCTAGAAGATATAGGATCTCTACAAACCGACATAAACAGAAGAATCTAAGAGTGGACGGAAGACAACAATATGAAGTTTAACACTGAGAAATTTCAGCTGTTGCGGTACGGAAAGAGAGAGGACCTAAAATCCATGGAATATTCATTATACCACAGATGGACATGAAATTCAGAGAAATTCTAAAGCAAAATATTTAGGGGTTGTAATGAGTGATGATGCGAAATTTGAAACACAAAATAAGATAGGAGTAAACAGAGCAGAAAGACTGAGCATTACTGAGAACCTTTAAACGAAGGGATAGGAATATAATGAGTCCTCTACCGAGAACACTGATCATACCCAAATTGGAATACTGCTCGGTCCTAATATGTCCATATAAAAAAGAAGACACAGACAACTAGAAGGGATTCAGAGAAGCTTCACAACCAAGATCAAGGGGTGCAAAGAACTAAACTACTGGGAAAGGTTACGCGAATTAAACCTATATTCACTGGAAAGGAGAAGAGAGAGATAAACCATTATTTACACTTGGAAAATAATGGAGAACCTGGTCCCTAATCTTACTCTGAACCCTGTAAACTCCCCAAACAAGAGTGGAAAGTAGAAAAGGAAGACTGCGTCGTGTTCCCAAATTAAAAGCTAGACAGGGAACATCCTTAACCCTGAAAGAAAATAGTTTTGTTGTGAGGACCAAAACTGTAACCAGCTGCCCAAGAAACTAAGGAACACGAGTGGTGTTGCAGTGGACATCTTCAAAAGATTAGACGCTTGGCTCAGAAGAATTCCCGATGAGCCGGGGCGTACCTGGCTATGTGAGGTGGAGTACAAGAAACCAACTCACTACTTCACCAGGCCAACTCGAGAGGAGGGGGCGACAAGCTTGACCTTCCTGAAATAAGGAATCATCGCGCGGAACATTTGAAAGTATATATATATATATATATATATATATATATATATATATACACACACACACACACACACATTTAACTGCAATGACCACGCAGTATATTAATGTATAGAAACGACGTAAGTATAGAGGAGTGTTCTGCACACGAGGAAGAGAAATAACGAACAAATGAAAAATGAGGTAACCGCCCGGGAATCGAACCCAGGATCTTCCGATTGCCGGTCAGATATGCTATGTAGGAGAATTACGACTTCTGACTGATCGAGGCCCGTGGTGTAGTGGATAGCATATCTGACTGGCAATCGGAAGATCCTGGGTTCGATTCCCGGGAGGTTACCTCATTTTTCATTTGTTCGTTATTTCTCTTCCTCGTGTGCAGAACACTCCTCTATACTTACGTCGTTTCTATACATTAATATACTGCGTGGTCATTGCAGTTAAATGTGTGTGTGTGTGTGTGTGTGTGTGTATATATATATATATATATATATATATATATGTGGGAATGAACTCAGAATGGTTCCCTGAGGTTTTTTATGATACACACAGACCGTGCATGGAACAAGGAACTCTTCTAGGAAAATTAAATCCACTATAGTCTAAATAAGTAATGGTAAATGACAAATACTATAGTTTTTTCTTTTTCATGATGCTAGCCCGACGTGAGCAACGGGTCACTCGCAAAGAGGTCCCAAAAATATAGCTTCCCTCACCAGCTAAACCCTAGATCCTGTCCCAAAGCTGGATCCTATCTACTTTGCAGATAGCTGGTGAGGGAAGCTATATTTTTGGGACCCCTTTGCGAGTGACCCGTTGCCCACGTCGGGCTAGCATCATGAAAAAGAAAAAACTATAGTATTTGTCATTTACCATTACTTATTTAGACTATAGTGGATTTAATTTTCCTAGAAGAGTTCCTTGTTCCATGCACGGTCTGTGTATCATATATATATATTACACACACACACACACACACACTTACTTACTTTATCCAAGTTCGAACAACAGTTCAGAATCGACCTGTGGTCGACCTCTGCAGCATCCCGCCTCATTTGTGGGATTTGGTGAAGGAGGGAATTGCTATCTGATCTTCTCCTGCCCTCGTAGCCAGCCACGCATGGCTGGTCAGGGGACTTTGCACAGGAATCTGTCCAGCTGGTTCTTGAAGTTATTCAGGTCGGTGTGCTGGAGATTCCTCACCTCTTTTAACAGAGCATTGAAAAGCTTTGCGCCTCGTATGCTGAGGGTATTTTCCATCCTCGTTTTCATGGCTTCTTGTTCCACCGCAGCTGGGACAGTACAAAATCTGCCTCCTCTCTCATTCCAGTTTGTTTGTTTATATATATATATATATATATATATATATATACAGGGCGTCCCAAAAAAATGTACACACACTTTAAATAATTATAAAGGCAGTGTTTATTAAAATACATTTCATTTTCAAAATGTAATAGAATCTACAGACATTATTTAATTGTTTTGTCAACGCCTGTTTTCAAACTGACGTCCGTTCTGGTCCAGGCACTGCTGATAACGCGAAGCAATGGAATCGCAAACATCACGAAACATTTCGTTTGGTATTTGTGTGCATTCTCGTTCAATGGCTGCTCTCAATTCAGCGACTGTTGCAGGTTTTATAGCGTAGACTTTGTCTTTTAAGTATCCCCATAAAAAAAGTCTAGTGGTGTGAGGTCTGTGAACGCGGAGGGTATTCTACGAAACCCCTTCGTCCAATCCACATCCACATCGTGCCAAGTACCACTCGCAATACGCCACTCTTCGGTCCGGATCATCATCTTCATTAATAGCATGGACTAATCTTGGAATGTAACTTTTCCATTGACAGCGCTTCAAAATGCGTTGGACAGACGATTCTGAAATTCCTACCTCACGACTCGCTTGCCGCACAGATTTTCTTGGACTTTGGTGATACGTTTCCAGTACTCTTTCTTGCTTTGTGGGGCTTGTCGATGTCCGTGGTCTTCCGGAACGCTTCTTGTGGACATTCTGAACAGTTCCATCGGCTTCAAACTTATCTCTAATTCGAGTGATGGTAAGTCGCGTTGGTGGATCTGTTTGAAACTCCCTCCTAAACTGTCTTTGCACTTCAACTGCGTTTTCACACTTCCAGTAGCATTTTAGAATGAATTTTCTTTGTTCAAAGCTTAGTCTGACTGCCATTATTAATTCTAATGAGTTTAACTTGGAAAGAAAGAAACATCAATTGAGCTATCAGCTGTTAAAGTGTGTATACATTTTTTTGGGACGCCCTGTATATATATATGTTGAATTATTATTATGGCGTCGGTGAACAGCTTTGACCCGTGAAAACCAGGTTTGGGAACCACTGCCTTAATTAACTAAATGCAACGCGGACAATTTTGGGTTTTAATGCGAGGTAACGCTGTGTCTGGCGCTTTGGGCAGCCAATCAGCATCGCTGTGTCTGGTGCTTTGGGCAGCCAATCAGCATCGCTGCATCATACGGCCTTAGATCTATTGTGGAGCATGTAGTGTGCTCGTTTTCGCACATGCACACATTTCTGCACCTTCTACTGCCAAGATGTCATCTAGGCTATTTAAACATTTCTGTCCGATGCCATTTATATTTGGGGAGGGGCATTATTTAATGTTTTAGGGTTTCATTCAAGTTATAGTTGATTAAATCTTATTTATTCTACGTAACAACCGCTTAAATATATTTTAAATTTAAGAGTATTTTATACTTAATTTTCAATTACATTCAGCCTAACTTTTTTCCATTAGGTTCTTACCAAATGCAACACGAGCCACTTCGACGCGAACTTCTCAGGAATGTAACCTCGCGTTAAAAACGGGAGACTTTTCCCAAACACGTTTAAAATTCTCTCTCGGTAAACTTACTCGTGGAATAAATTAATATTTACAATAATTTGCAACCGTTACCTACTGGCATACGCGAAGGCTAATAATTACCGTAATTAAAAGTTTGCTCGCGACTCCCAACCCCAAAATTGCGCGCGTGAATAAAAAGTGTGGCCCACCAATCAATTAACTCATCCGTGCATCCATCTTATTTTCATACGTCGACTAACGTAATATGTCCGGTCTCTAAGAAAATTAATTTAAATTAAATTTACAAAAGTAATACATTAGCAGGGGCGTAACCAGACTTTTAAATTCTATACGCAGGCGCGGATGTACGTCGAGCGAAGCGAGTTATTGCGGAAAAACCTGCCGAGAGTTTCATTTAATTTTTACGCAAATTTATATATTATACGCTAAGCTTTTAATCGATTATCTACTATTATTTTAAAACTTTTCAAGTGCCAAATGACCAACTATCAAGACGCGTCATTTTATGGCATGATTTTCCTTAAATCAATACACACTTATTAAATATACGCGTAAATATATTTTACTGCGGAATATTTTGTATCAATCACTTTCTAAACGCCCCAGCATTAGAACTAAAACAAGCTCTCAAAGGCCGAGGTCTTTTCCTCAGGAGCGTAACTCGCTTCCCTATTAGCCACTGGGCGTTGTTCTACCCGCAACAAAAAAAAAAAAGTCCCAAAACAAGACATCAACTAAACTACTTTAGCAAAGCTGTTTTTCGCGTCAAGGAAGCTAAAGTCGATTAGGCCTAACGTCTATGCATCGTGGAAAAACGCTTAAATTTGTGAAATATGGCTAAAAATTAGGGTTAGTTAAAAGCGCGCGCGCAAAATATACCCAATTTACGTATAGTATAACACTCCAATTAAAATTAAGTCGCATTCGTAACACGCAACCTAATCGTTAATTATTTTAGTCTATACCGTTCGTTAAGATTTTTTAATTATATTTCAGAATTACTGCTCAAACTTAATACTGTCTTAAGCCAATACTCAGATCAGTGATGTAGTCGAGACCACCAAGTCCGAGACTGAGACCGAATCCTGTGAGACCAAGATCGGACCCTTAAAATTCGAGACCGAGATCGAGACCAAGCTTATGCCCTTTCAATTTGTTTTACACTACTATGGAAATTAGACTATGTTAAGTATATTAATAAACTAATAACTACTTTCTCAGATGTAGTGTGTTGAATGCAAAAAGTGTGCCTTTAAACTAACAATGAATATATATATCACGTACTTTTTATTTATTTACTACTTTTATATTGTTACAGAAGGTTTATGAACGTACCCACTACCCAATTTAACTTGTGCATTATTTAAAGCATGATAGATAGGTGCTCATTCATTTTCATAAAAATTATCTGACGGGGCGGGGCGGTGGGGTTAGCGCTACCCCCCCCCCCCCCCCCCCCAAGACAAACGTGGCAACTCAAAACAGGGTGACTGATTAGTGAATACCTCTAGTCCCTTACTTTTACAAACTTTCATAAACATTCTGAATTGTCTGTTCAACCAAGCCACCATCATGAGTATGCCAATAACATGTATTTTTCATTACGGTCTCGAGAGGTCTCGGGGAGAAAAACCGAGAACCGAGATCTAAATAGCGGAGATTGAGATCTGCAAATTGGGTCTCGAGATCGGTCTCAAGACCGAGACCGATCTCGAGACCTACATCACTGACTCAGATCATCAAATACAGATATAACAGCATAGCTAAAAGCTGTTTGGAAATACTTCAGCGCATGTGACTGATGAAAATAAGGTCGTGCGTGTGTGTAAAACTAAACTAACCAGGTGGCAAAACATCAATAACTTTCACAACTACCAATATAGTAAATCGCATGAAATGAAAATATCTTCACGAGGGTACATCACATCAGGCTGAGGTGAACCAAGTTCTCAAGTAGTAATTAAAAAGAGGGTGTGCTGCTAATCGGGAGGTCGTGAGATAGAATCCGAGCTAGGACTTTGCGATTTCTAACCGCCGTGGTGGGGGGTGGTTCGGATTCTACGTTAAACTGTAGGTCTAAGGTAGAGTGACGAGCTTGACCTTCGTCAGCATGAACAATTCGGGCGGAAACAAAACGAAGGTTAACCCAAATGATCGTAAGAAAACAAAACAAAAAGCAAAACCAAGGTTTTCGATTCTTCGAGTTTCCACAGTGCAATGGGAGAAGTGATTGCAGTGGACAACCATTTCCCACATTAAAAGATTTAGATTTAATAGGTCGACGCAATTAGCGCATACTAACTAAAATTTCCAGTCGGTATTAACGAGATTATAATACCAGAAATGTGGAGTAATTTCCTCAGTGAAGTTCAAAATCTCGTCGAAGGGGGGACATTTATCATTATCGAGGAATATTGGACTGCGAGTATAGTCCACACGCCTTTTTTAGTTTAACGGGTTACCACATCACGCTGGCTGACAAAATTTTGAACGAAGAGGAGCAGTCCTCGCACTTATCTCACCCTCAAATTGGACACTAGTAAACAAATACAAAAGAATTCAGAGGACTTCAGTATTTCCGCTAGTAAAATTCCCGTAACGAAATGGAATAAATATGGTTGCCGAAGTATGAGAAAGTGCCATTTCATTCATACCCTAAAACCGTGTATTGGTGATTAAAATTGTGAACAAAGGTTCGTAAAAGATACTATATTTTTATCCATAAAGAATATTTGTATTCCATTTTAATCATTTCATCGAAGCTACGACAAAACTATCTATTTTGCGAAGATCAGGTTGGGTTTCAAAGGCATAATAAACAAACTTGATCCAAGATGCCGGTACTCGATGGAATAACAATAATATTAATAATAACTCTTTACGCGCTGTTAAGATTACAACACGAGAGAGGCTATTGCCGTAGAGGCGGTAGATTATTCAATTGTTGAGGAGCTTACTATCAATGGAATATTGAGACTTATATCAATGGAATATTGAGGAGCTTTACTACTATTACAACCTTTAGAAAAGAACTACAATATTAACAAAAGGGGATAGAGCAACAGCATCTATAATTACCCAAATAACTGAAGTCCTTAAAGTGATTCCGCAAAAGGCTTCAAATAATGGGGCAGTTTCGTGGTCTAACTACTACGGAGAAAATGCGCAACTCAATTAATTGCTCGGCTCGGTAGTTAGTTACAAGCGCGATAAAACTACGCGATTTTCAACATTCTCGGGGCCTAAAGTATGCAAATTCAGGGGAAGTAGATCAAGGAACGCTTATGAACTGGATTATTGATGAAGCAGAGAATCTGAAAAATATTCAAAATGAGTTAATTCCGAATCCGATACTCGGAGAGGTAGAAACAACGAAAAAAATATAACGAGGTTGGATTTGCAAATTTTAAGTTATGAAGAAATACTGTATTCGGGTATAGAAGCTCAGCCCACCCGAGAAAAGGACATACAGAGTTCTAGACACGGTAACAATTAAGACATCTTTGAAAAAAGAACTTGACGATTACGTTAGTGCGCGTCTACTCGAGAAATAACTCGTTCGTGGCGAAATAAGAAAATTTAAAAGCCGAGTGAATTAACTTTAAAAACATCCCTCAGCGGCTCCTTCATCCGTAGAAAAGGATGCTTTTCAGCGCAGGGAGGAAAAACAGCAGCTCTGAGCCAACAAAGAATAAACTTTGCCCAGATAATGGAAACGGTACCATTTCTTCATAAAGTACTCCTAAACTTCAAATTTCCAAATTATTTTGTTCTGACCATTTGTAGGGCTTTAGAATTCAATTCAAATCAAAAGAAACAGTATAGGCCATACACGCATTTGGTAACTATAGCCCCTAAGGTTTAAAGACCGGTATACTGAAACATTTGACCAATATTTTTTATTATTGTATTATAAACTTAAGATAAAATAAACGTTTACAGAATTTTGTGAACAGTTTTCAATAAGTTCCGAAGTCGTCCCAAATTTTATATATACTTTAGCTATAACAATTTTACTTATAATAATTAGATATTTTCAAAGCGAGACTGGAAACTTATACGTAAACCTATATTTAATATTAAAGGGGGAGTTATTCTATATTATGCGCATAAATTCCCAATTTTGGACAAAGTCAAAAAATAAAATGGCTCCAAAAAACTAAAAAGAACTAAAACTAAACTAAAAAACTAAAAAAAATCGGATCCGAAGATTACTTACTCAAAATGGTGATAACCGAGGAATCGCAAAACCGCCAATTGCCGATTATTTACTGGTGGATCGGTACACACTTAGTTTAGATAAAAATACGAGTTTCGTCGTTGCACCCATAACCATTTGGGGAAGGAACGGCTCCTAGCGTCATTGCCAAGTATAACAGCAGCGGAAACTATATCTCGTTCTAGCATAATTCTAGCAGTAATAGTTTTATTCCTAATCCTTCGCTCAGTCAGTTACAAAATTCGACATATACTGGGCCACACTTAACCTCGCTTCACACTGTATTCGGACTTTTGTAACTGGTGTTTATGTACTCTTAACCACTTAACGGCGACTGGGTCGAATACTAACGTTTCAAATCCACGCATTTAGACTTAACCCGACAAAAAAGTTCGGCGTTAACCCTTTAAGGCTTAAGCCCTGAATTTTTTGTAGCGTTAAGTTATGAATGCGTGTATTTGAAACGTTACCAATTGGCATCTTCAGTCCTTAAAGGGTTAAGGACGAGTCCGCAGCATGCGGTCACTCTTGTTACCAGAACGTATAGGTTTTATTATTATTCAAAACTAAATATTTTAGTAACTAGTCACTGAAATGATACACATTTTGGGTTCCTTTCCCGACAACTAAATGACATCTATATATAAACACGTAGAAACATTTATAGAAACGAGACATTGTAGTACAATTTATATTATTATTTCTGGTCGACCTTAAGGTACCATCCGTCGTTAAAGGGTTAAGTTCGGGCTGCGGCAGCGGCAGCAGCGCGGCGGAGCACAGCAGCAGCAGCAGCACCACCACACCACCTTTCGAAACGCGAATCAAATCATGACAAAATGACAAAATTTTCCACAATTTCACAAACATTTCTCGAATGAGAAAATGCAAATTGAAGTGTTTCGACTTTCCCAAACAGAGTGCGAAACAAAATGTTCTCACTTAACCTAACCGGGCATAATCCAGCCTTACTTCACCTACAAATAAAGTTTCCTACGATAAAAACTGAACAAAACCTTCATTGACACTATTTTTTCAAAATGTATTTAGTCTTTATATAGGTAATGTACACCTGAATGCATTTGTCGTTAGTGTGCATTATACAGGGTGAGTCAAAACTCCTACCTCAAAAAAATTACTATACAATAAGAACATTTAAAGCAGGACTTTTGACTTACCCTGTATACTGCATGCAAAAACACGCGCACACAAAACGAACATTATATTTTGCTGCAAACCCACAAGGAAAAGAAAAAACGATTCCAAGGCATTTCGTGTATTCAAGTGTAGCTCTGAATACACGAAAGGCCTTGGAATCATTTTTCTTTTTCCTTGTGGGTTTGCAGCATTCATTCATTTCACGTGTTTAATTGTGAAATTCATCCCATATATATATATATATACACTAAAATCACAAAATAACACGTGACCTTATTAATCAGCAAGCAACCACAGGGAAAAGGAAACACAAAGTCCGAGCGCTTTCGTGATATATTCACATTATCAAGGAGGAACAGAAAATATTTTCTGTTCCTTCTTGATAATGTGAATATATCACGAAAGCGCTCGGACTTTGTGTTTCCTTTTCCCTGTGGTTGTTTGCTGATATATATATATATATTATACGCGCGCGCCTCGGTGGTGTAGTGGATAGCGTCGCTGACTACAAACCCATCGGCTCCGGGATCGAGACCCGGTGACGGCAGCCGGCGCGCAGTAAAACCCAGCTGTTCATCCTTCCACACAAAGAATGTGGTTGGTAGATAAATGGGTACCCTGGGTGGCCAACTGGTTAAGACGCTGACTGCTGGTGGAGCGTGGTTCGGATTCCACGTTAAACTGTAGGTCTAAGTGGAGTGAAAAGCTCGACCTTCGTCAGAATGAACAATTCGGCGGGAGCTAACCAAAGGAGTAACATCAATCAAGGGGAGGTTAACCGACGTCCATTACTACCCGCGTCTAGTTGATAACGTCTTCACCACACTTACCATTACTCGTGGAGAGGGATGTCATGACATCCAAAACGGTTTTGATGTCTTTGGGACTGTCAATGACGTACTGAAGAGTCTCGTGTAGGCTTCGAATAACCATCTCTCTGAGGGAGAAAAGGGAAAAAATAAGGATTAGATTTGAAGGGCTCCGTGGATCAGTAATGGAGACGGTAAATGATGTGCACGAAAGGTTTCTACCAAACTACGATCGAAAGCCTTAAAAAACAAACTTACTTTTAATCCTACTTTTCTCTCGTTACAGTTTTGCGTCCCATTTACTTCTATGAATAATCTTAGTTCGTTTTATATATATATATATTTTTTTTTTAATTGGGGTTGTTTAACCTCGCAACATCTAAGGTCATATGACGGAGGGGACCTACAGCTTTACGTGGGATCCGAACCACGGGTCGCTACATAATCTGGGGGGCAGAGGAGGGTCTCCCATCCAACTACTACCCAGACCCAATGTCGCTTAACTTCGCTGATCTCCGAGAAGTGGTGTTACGACATCGGCCACGATGTAGCCCTATAATATATATATATAGAACATTTTAACACAAGGTTTAGGCATCACTAAAATAAATAAATAAAAAAACTATAAATATAATATATATATATATATATGATCCAACGTTTAGCACAATTTATTTCGTGAAAAGGCAATTCATTTTTTTTTAGTTTTCTTTTTTGTTATGGAAACCATGAAGCAAAATGGCTGACAGTCATGCGAGGGAAGGGCGGTCTCGAGTGGAGTTTGGCAGACTGCATTGACCAATAGGGCGACAATGTGAATGTGACGTCACGGCCCTTTGAGTAGAGTCACCTATTGCAATGCAGTTGGTGCGTTCGGAGGTTGGTGGCTGACTCGTTGGCCAATGAGAGCCTCCCAGCCATGCAATGCCATGCACTGGGAAGAGAGGCAAGCAACGAGTGATACGCTCTCTCCCTCTCTCTCTCTCCAAAATGGGGCACGGCCGTTTCCACGCATGCACAGACTGGGCTCGGTCGAGGCTATTCATCTCCACTCGTCGACGATCTTTTATCCGAGAGATATTGTCGGACAAAACGCAAAACTGGTGTAGGCCCCCTTTCCACGCTGAGACGACGACGACAACAACCCAATTTCTCACCATTTCATGCCAACCCATTATTAGATGTATAAAGCAATTTCATCATGGAGCGCAATAATAATCCGCGATACTGCTACAAATTATGCGATTAACATTTGCATTAAAAAGAAAAATAATTGAGCAGTCAAGATGTACGTTAACGATACCAAAAGACGTTAAATGAATTTGAAGTAGTCCCAAAATCGATGTTCGGAAGAAAATTCAATACATTTCATTATTTTTACGTACAACATTCAAAAAATATTCCGATTTCACTCAAATTTAGGTTGCTGCTCAACAACGAATACGATAGAAATGAGGCCCATAAGGGGGGCGGAGCGGGTCTTCACCAATATTGGCCAACCATTTATCAGATCAATTAATAATTTAAAGTAACTAGAGCACTATGAATTGACGATTGGAATCACGCTGAACGCGACTACAATCCTTGGTTAAAATCACAATTTCGACGCGAATCTCGTTTGGGGAGACATTTAAAAGCAAAGTAAACGAATTCTAACGATTTAAAGTCGTTTTTTTCTTTAAGTCTGGTGAACAAAACCTCAACTCGTACAGAAAACGGGGGGAAACAATTCGCTACCACACCCGAATCAACGGGTGTTTCTGTATCCACCCGAGGAGGATGCCAGTGGGCGTCGAAACTGTCGTGGAAATAAACTCTGTCTATTAGAGTGTGTTTTTATTTTCATATTTTGACCTTCACGTAGAAACAAAAGTGAAGTTTTTTGCATTTATTAGGGGGGAAATAAAATTAAGCTCGCCCTCTACGACTGATACCCTATTTATACGTAACCCAATTTGTTCATAAATGTGTCTCTTCAAACAAGAACGCCAGAAAGAGCCAAATATAAACGTGCTCACATTACGGCTATACGATCGTACATCCTAAATACCGCGATCACCCACTTTCTGCCTAATATCGGGACACCACCATTCGCAATTTTCCTACAAATTAGTTATTTTTAGTCTCTCTCTCTCTCTCTCGATGACGACAACGACGAAAAATCTCCTCAAATCCACAGCAACCAACCCCCGAATCGCTCGCTCGCTCCGATTTAACGAGAAATAATATTCAAAGATGGTTACGCGTTACAGAAATATTCCCTACTCGCCTTAGTCTAGGCGCCTAATCTGCGCTTTCTAGATACGGTCCCCGTCTCCTCCTCAAGTAATGGCAGAAAAGATAAGAGTTTCTTTGGTCGCAAATACTTTTTGACTCGCGCGAGATTGATCAAAATCGAAAATTTTCCTTCAAAACCGAATCTCGTCCGTACCATTTTTCACCACTAATTTACTGGCTGATACTGCCGATCCATCTACAGGGTGTCCCGTAAGTCTGGACCCATAGGGATTTATAATATATTTTTTTATTATGTTGTTATTATTATTATTATTTTTATTTGTGGGGCCACTTGAAAGCCAAAGTGTACGAGGTCAAACTTCAGAACATTTTCCACCTTAAAGCACGCATTGTGGAGGCGTTTCAAGAAATTTCTGCGACTGTGATTCAGAAAGTGCTGTCGCAGTGGAGATTGCGTCTTCAACTATGTGTGCGACACAACGGCGGACACTTCGAACAGATTATGTAATAAATTTTTGGACTATTTTGTAATTTTATTAATTTTTCCCTATGGGTCCAGACTTACGGGACACCCTGTATAGAATTAGACGCAAAATGAGAAGGAAAATTCTCCTCGCGAAAGAGAAAGCATTTAATACCGAGCGAAATGACGTAGCTACACGAGTAACACTATCAAATGATATAATCCCACAATACCCGCATGCGGAGAAGACAAAAACTCTCCCAACGCAACGTTTCGAGTAATAACTTCCATTTTAAATAAATTCTTCCCGCAGTCAAAGTAAATTGCGAGTACAGGAGAGAGAGAGAGAGAGAGAGAGAGAGTGAGAGAGAGAGAGAGAGAGAGAGAGAGAGAGAGAGGAGAGAGAGAGAGAGAGAGAGAGAGGGGGGGGGGGGGCATTTCTCGGCCTATAGAGCGGCGAGCGAAGCGAGCGTGGCCACGGTTAAGGATATGCGTGGCCACGACTCTCGATCCCTTTAAGCCTTATCAGCTCTCTCCACCTGCCCCGACGCCGTCGCTATCGTCGCCGCATCGTCTCCGGAGACGCACCACGATGACGAGGCCGCAGACTCCTCCGTCCAACCCGCAAATACAGCGAGGGGTAAGGCAGTATCGAACGAGGGGAGAACGTACAAACGCCGTACACACGTACACAAACACATATGTGCGCATCTTCGCATAAGCACGGTATCGACTTTTTAAATACATAAATTTAAAAAAGTAATTAACCAAATTGAATTGGATTTAACCTAACCTAACCTAACCTCAGTGCCTTCGAACTGAGAAAGGCGTGGATAAGGATTTTTACACGCAGTTGAGGGCTTGAAGGATGACTGGTTTCTGTTAAACCATTAAACAGCGAGGTACTCGCTAATCTAGCCTAACCTAAGCTATGCTAATCAGGGCCAACGCATCTTTCTTTTTTTACCCCCAGAGGGTAAAAATGCTTTTAGACATTTTACATCAGTTTTTTTAATGTTCCGAGGTACACAAAGCGTTACCTCACAAAAAATTACCACCAAAAATCTGTGTATTGTCGCACATTCGACCTCATTTATATTTATAACCTCATTTACGTTCAGTTCGGAATACTTAAGCCCCGAAGAAGATGGGAGTAATATATAAGAGAGAATCGAATACGTACATCAAATTATAAGAGTAACACGAACGAATCAACAATCCTTAAACGTGGCATCACACTTCATCTCGTGAATGAAAGGGTCATTCCATTATTTTCAATTTTAGATCGGTTACCGAAAATTGCTTAAAGTCCTTAAAATTAAGTTTCGAAACGTTTGGCGCAAAAAAATAACGTACGAAGAGGATAACTCGACGAAATAATTATTGTTATTATTAACCACAAACGTACTTACGTTCGAAATATCTTAAAAATGAAAGAATCAACAACGCGTAACTACCCAATAATTTCATTATACACGCGTAAAGATCAGTTCAGAGTTGGGAAAGCATTTTTCGAGCTTACCAATATGAATGCCACCCCGAGTTTATTCACATTTTTAGCGTATGGTAATCCTGAGAAAATATTTGTCAGTCGCCCTATGCCGCGTACCAGACCGTTGTTGAAGGCGCTATCTTTCGACATAGTTGATGTGGTCATGAAGTACCGCGAAACGAGTATTTTTTTTTTACTTATTCAAGCAAAATATCTCTGCGAGCGAGATGATGGAAGCGTTACGTCATATTAAAGAATTTTATACCATTCGAATTTCGGCCTTAAGGATGGTACAGCAAAACATTTAACATCATGGGCCCAAAAGCTAAGTGAAAAAAAGTTTATTTTTTCTTGTGTAGGAAAGTAGGGGGGGGGGGGCAAATACAATTTGCGACTGTATTTACAGAGACTTTGCAACAAGTACTCCACAAACATCGCTCCTAAAAGCAGCTATAGTGTGACCTCCAGCTGAAACATGCGGGAAATCTTTTTAAAACGAGGAAATTAAGGCAAAATAAGAAAAAGGATTATGAATACAAATAATTTAAGATAAAAATCGTGCCGCAATTCAGAGTAATATAAATAAATATATGCTTTAAAACGGTGTGTATAGCGACCCTGTATCTTAATTGCCTCCGAAACATTCGTAAAGCAAACTGTATTTACCCAGGCTCAAAAAAAAATTCGTTGGACGTCATGCCATACAGTAACAAACCATGCCAACCTAACTGTCAACGGAGAAGAAAAAAAATCGTACATTTTACGAAGCTTTTTCAGGGGAGACTACTACTACTACTGATTTTGGAAGTCTCTCCTTGCCCTTAAGTCACTGAAAACGGAATCGTTCCTTTGGTCAGGGAAGAAATGTTCAAAAAGTTCAAATGGATAGCGTTTGACAAACCAATGAAGTTTCACAAAAATTGGACACGAGAGGATTTGCGGGTAAAACGGCAGAAGGGGGCGAAGTGAAACAAACTTCGCCCGCATTTAAAGTAAATAAAATTAATGAATAGCGAAGAACCACAAAATTAAGTATTATAAGTAACTTGGTATTAGTGCGCAACTTACCCAAAATCGTTCAAATTCTAAACACATTAATGCGGGGACGTCGTCGTCTGATGAACTTGATTTTAAGTTTTCTAGAGTGTGGATGTTACGTCTTGTTGACCAAATGGGTATAGAACCCCAGTAAGGATCAAACGAGGTAAACGAAGCCTAAATACAACCGCACTACGCGAACGGCTCCAATTAACCGGCATTAGGAGAGATATACAAATGAAACCCAGTCAATTAAATAATAATAAAAAGAAAGATCTTTCAATTTGTCTCACTCCTTCGTTGCGGGAACTTCAACCGCTACACATCCGTGTTCCAATAAGACCGCTTCAGCGTTCGGAAATGCCGAAAGGGTTTGCACGCGTGAGCAACAGGGGAATTCCTTACACACACACACACACACACACACACACACACACAAAAAAAATTCAGCTAATATGTTCTTGATGCAGGTGTTTCTGCTGGCGCCTCAGAGACCGGACCAGACCAGACCGAGTCTGGACCGAAAGAGACCGGACTAACAACCGGCTAACCTCCTCCGGATCCGCGAGTGGGAGTAGATTATTGTAAAAGGCGTACAGAGGTAGAGTAAGCGGGAAATAAAAGCAAAGGAAACGTTTACTTATACATTTCGCCGCAAACTGTTTCGTAACAAAAATAAATAAGCTCTCAGACCCAACAAATGAATGGTACACCCTATTTTATTACCTATTCCACCGGTTGATGACGTACTTTTATTACAATTTAAAAACGGAAGAAAATGAATGAAAGTAGAGTTTACTGTTTCACGGCGTTACCCGAAGTAAGACCGACAAAATTAACGAGGCGTTGAAAAAATTCTACCAAATTAATAGCCGGTGAACGATACAAACGAGCATCGTACATTTTAAGACCAAAATTAAACAAAACATTAGCGAGGTTAAGCGTGGCTTCAAGTTCCACTAAACAAGATGAGAGTTTTGATTAAGGGATCTATGAAAAAGGAAATACGTTTAAGTCTATTTAGGAACGATGCTCATTCCCGTGACTTCGCGCAGTTGCTTGGAGGAAAGCGAAGAATCAACCACTCAATCTACACCGACGGGGGCTGCGTGCCCCGCGTCATCATGACGAGACTTCGTTTAGTCGAGCTATCACGCCACCCCTTCCGCGGATGAGCTTAAATCTGGCCTCAAGTCCGAGGGTGAGCGGAGTTTTCCCTCGGTAATGGCTCCCCAACTGACGAAGGGAAAAAAAAATATTCTTTCGATTAAGACGGCGAATTCTGAAGAACAATTATGAAAAATGGCTTAAAACAAAATCCGTTCACTTCGAACGAATATTGCCGGACGATTCAAACTGCAAAAAATCTACTCCGATCTCAAAACTTCGCGTATACGGATAAAGTCGCGGTTAAACGAACGTCACTTCCTCAAATACTGGGCCCCAAATACCAACACCCAAAATGCAATTCCATGAAACAACTACTCGATTAATAATAATTAAAGCTATTCTTCCTTTCAACTCTCAACCAATCCACTACTTATTATTGACAAACATCCTTTTACACACACACACACACACACACACACACACACACACAATTCGAGAGAAAAAAACGGCGTCCGGTGTTCACATCAATACATTTCCTCTTGACGGTGAAATTTTTTTCCCCTTTGACTGTATATTAAGTTCATTATCTCGTTTCCTTCATTTTTGAAATGAACGTTAATTCTCAAAATGTATCTTTCACACTGCGTACGATTCCTCTCTTCAGAAACACAGACCGAGAATTTCCTACGAAATATTCCAATATCTGATTTTCCCCAACAAACATCCTTTTCTCCACTTTTCTTCAAAACGTACCGAAAGAAATCAGACGAGAAAAACCTATTGGTTTCGATCGAAGGAGAAACGGGGGGAGGGGGGCACTTAAATTTTATGAACTCGCCAAAGTTTCTAGTTTAAGATTTACTTAGTAATGTTCGGGAATCGTTTAAACTCCCTTCGTAACGGCGAAGGTTATTATACGGCGGAGGAAATGTACGGCTTTACGTGGAATCAGAACCACCGACCGCTTCACCTAGAAGCCTAGTTGTTGAAATATTAAGTCCGGCTCCAGACTCGAACCCGAAGCCGGGCGCTTTTATCGCTATACTACCGTGGCGGGTTAGTGGAATAAATCTTGGTATTAAATAATTATCCATAAATTTTAGTGAATGAAAAAGCCGCGATCATACCGTGAAAGGGAGATGATGTTTGGCGTCGATTGAAGAAGTTTTCACGAACGGATTTTTCTCCGCAGTCCCGAACGCAAAATGAACCACGAATCGATACAAATTGTGAATACTCTCTAATTCTTCAAGAAAATAAACAAAATTAAAGGTTCATAAAGGTTCATAATTTAAATACCTAATTTGAATTTTTAAGGCCAAACCAATTCTAAATGCGATGTCACAAACTTAAGGCGCACCTCGTTCCTGAAGAATCACGCGCGTGGACACGCAATAACTCGAGGCGTTTGCGATATAAACTGACAAAAATTGCGCGAAGACGGATCCAGGTGCGAATATTTTGACGCGAGATAACGCGGAATTGCGCGAAGACGGATCCAGGTGCGAATATTTTCACGCGAGATAACGCGGAATGGTCGCTTTTACTGGTGATGAGCTACGTACGGAGGAGGCCTCGGCAGTACACTGCCCGCCCCCATTTGCTCGGCAATGCTGCTGTTGCGAGCTGCTCGTACTCCGAAATGGGAGTAAGGGTGGAATGCCGTCGCGTATGAGAAATGTTAAACTTTTCGGCTTACTTCCACTTAAGCCGTAATTACAAATGTCTCGAGCATCGACGGATCTCAAAGTTTAGCGTATTACTTATCACAATGGGATTGAAAACCGTTAAGGGTTATACAAAAAAACAACTACACACGTACAGATTGTTCTAATTATCTCGTTTTCCATACCCTTTCCGGTTGGGGGCAAACCCCTGAAAAACCAACACAGCCTCACGTTAAAAAAAAAAACCCATGACAGTGTTGTATCTTTAGCGATATATTATTAAATCTCGATTCACAACCATTTTTCACACACACACACACACACACACACACACACACACACACACACACACACACACAAAAGTTTTAACAGTCTTACTGGCAGTTTCGGTGCCAAGAATTTATCGTTAATCGTACGATGGATAGTTTTAGCTTATTTAACATTGCCCTTCAAAATGCGGGTTTAACAGCGGACAATTTTTTAAAACCTTATTCCTTTAGTGTCAAATCAATAGTACAAATCGTGTATTCTTAGTCTTACTACTAAATACTGAATTTGATAAAACAGACAACAGTAATACGCGAGTTCATTACCGTTATTTTAACTATCACAAAGTAATTTTTGCAGTTACTGTTGAAACAACGAGTCAAGTACGGGCATCGTACATTTAACAGTATCGTACGGTAATTTCGAACGCGCGTTCAACCGTACTTTACCAGTCACAGTGGCCGTAAAAGCAAAACTATTTACGACTGACGTACGAATACCGAGTGAATGCGAGATCATCGCGAATATCTTCAATTTGACGTAATGTTCGCCTCCCAAATCGATTAAGACGGTTTTTATTAGATAAATTAGAGGATGGATTTATAGAAAACGGAATACGAGAGTCGTGACTATTTATTTACGAACGTTAAAGTTATAAAGTACAGTACGAAAGTACCTTATAAACTACATCCGTCTAAAACTTGAAATAGTAGATAGCGCGATTATCGTGTACCGCAATATTGGGTGATTTTGGCCGAAGCGGTGGCACTGGCACTTCTTTAGAAAAGAAAACGGTTTTACGCATTTGGCGCAAAAACAAGCAGTTTCGTAGAAAAAAGCACTTATAATTTTTAATCTATGGAATTTTGTCTATCTTTTTTGTCCGAACACTCTTTTCTCTATGGAGAGAAAAAAAGAGTGTTTAGACAAAAAGATAGGCAAAATTCCATAGATTAAAAATGATGATCGAGTGCTTTTTCACACGAAACTTTCTTTTCGCTCAAAATGCATAAATCCAGTTTTTTCAAAGCGCTAATGTTACTTCTCGAGCCAAAATCACCCCATATTACGATATTTTACCCCGATTACCCCGCGTTGAGCGGGTGCCGTTTAGGACATTTTTAGAGTACTGATTTAGCGAAGTAATAGTTGGCAAATATTAATAATTATCGATTCAACTTCGTTATTTAAGAGTTTGCGACGTAATCTCTAAATTAATAGTAATAAAACTTTTCGATTCAACGTTTTACTGTTGAGCGGGGAAGATACAGGCACTGTTTAAACAATAAGTGAAGCTGCGATACAAAAATTTACGATACATTTGAGATATTTTCTACGAATTTACGATACCGAGTTGTGAATCCAATTGTTGGCTGAAATATCCATTGCAACTCGACACCGGGTGGTATTATTGCACGCGCAGGGTCAATCTCAATCAGAAATATCGCCACAAACTGGGGTATCAAGATGGGGTATTCGAGCAATTTTGAAGAAACGGCGCGAAACAGGTAAAGTTGAAGATCGAAAACGCAGTGGAAGGCCAAGGAAACTTTCTAAAAACGACGAGAAAAACCTTAAGCTAAAATCTCTCAGAAATAGACGAATATCCAATGCAGAACTTGCCCAGACATCAGGATTACGAGTCCACTCATCCACCGTGAGATCACACTCATCAGAAATGGTCTTAATGGTAGAGTGGCAATCAAAAAGCCATTTCTCAGGAAAGGAAACGAGTCAGAGAGGCCCAAAGAGGCTCAAAAGCGCAAGAATTGCAATGCTGACCAGTGAAAAAGGGTCCTCTGGAGGGACGAGTCAAAATTTGACATTTTTGGCACAAAGAGAAGACGGTATGAGAGAAGAAACGGAGGACAATTCAAAGAAATGCGTTTGCGGCCAACAAACGTTGGCATGGTGGAGGATCTATCCAAGTTTCGGGCTGCATTTCAGCAAATGGTGTTGAGGATCTTATCAAAATTGATGGAATATCGAATGCAGAAAGATACACACAGATCCTAATTCATTATGCTGCGCCATCAGGTCGGAGATTAATTGGGCAAAATTTTATTTTTCAGCACGACAATGACCCTAAGCATACTGCCAATGTAATCAAAACCTATTTGGAGAATAAAAAAGAACGTGGAGACTGGCAACTGATGGAGTGGCCTTCCCAGAGCCCTGATTTAAATATTATTGAGACTTTGGGATTATTTAGAGAGAAAGAAGCTAGAAAAGCAGCCAAAATCGAGAGAAGAGCTATGGCAGGTCCTTTTAGATGCACGGAACAACAATTCCAGCGGATTTCTTACAAAAACTCCAAGATAGCAGTTTTGCAGGAAAAGGGCGGTCATACAAAATACTGACTTTCGACAATTGTATGCAACTTTTCAGTACTTATGGTGATGATTAACTAATAAATGATAAATCTTGAAGCTAATGTGTGTAATTTTAACCTTTGAAAATGAGAAAATTTATCAATGCAAGATTTTTTCAGACCTACCTAATACTTTTGCTGTGTATATATTAGTGGTGGACCGGATATCCGCATCATTTTAACATCCGCATCCGCACTTCTGACTGCGGATCTTACCTCTAATAAATTATGCAATTTACAATTAAAGTAGCTTATAAGGCCCAGTCATGCACATTTCATATAAAGTATTAATTATTAATGAACAAACAAATATATAAACCTCAAAATATAAATACGTGGTAACACAGAAAATTGAATGAAACGTTTCATTGAATTTTCTGTGGCTGAAACTCTTGAGAAAGTTTTTTTTTTTTATCATAATGAAAACATTAATATTAATTCTTATGCATTGCCTGCCATAATAGTAATATCACGAAATTTGAAAAATTGTCATATATTCATAATTCTATATCATACTGATAGATTAACTAAATATCCGCATATGTTGAAAAACATATCCGGTCCACCACTAATATATATACATACAGGGTGTCGCGTAAGTCTGGAACCATAGGGCAAAATTATAAAAACGGCAATAAAAAAGCCGGAGACTTTTGGGGACTTTGTGAAATGAGCGAGGATGGTAGCGGCTGTGTCATCGTCGGTGGATGTCCTCGGAGGCCCACTGCGTGGTTTATCTCCTATGGATCCCGTTTCCCTGAACTTTACTACAAGTTTGCGACACAGCTGTGTGTTATCGGCGCGCGGTCCGGATGCAATCTGTTAAATTCCTCAGCGACCTCCCTCTGACTCCGATTTCCTACGAGCAGAATTCTTCCTTACATAAAGACGTCATGGGCACTTGCATAAACGGAGACATGAATTACTTATTTTACCCTATGGTTCCAGACTTATGGGACACCCTGTGTATACACACACACACCTTTCCTTTCAAATGTTCCGTGCAATGATTCCTCATTTCACGAAGGTCAAGCCTGTCGCCCCTCCTCTCGAGTGAGTTGGCCTGGTGTAGTGGTGTTGGTTTCTTTTGCTCCCCACCTCGGACAGCCGGGTACGCCCGGCTCATCTGGGCTTGTTCTGAGCCAGGCGTTTAATCTTTTGAAGATATCCACCGCGACACCACTCGTGTTCCTTAGTTCCTTGGGCAGTTGGTTAAACAGTCTTTGTCCTCTCTCAACAAAACTATTTCCCTTCAGGGTTTGAGGATGTTCCCTGTCTAGTCTTTAATTTGGGAACACGACACAGTCTCCCTTTTTCTACTTTCCACTGTTGTTTGCGGGGTTATAGTATTCAGAGTAAGATTAGAGGCTAGTTCCTACATTACTTTCCAAGTGTAAATAATGGTGTAACCTCTCTTCTTTCAAGTGAATATCAGTTTAGTTCAAAACCTTTCCCAGTAATTTAGTTCTTTGCACCCACTGATCTTGGCTGTGAAGCTTCTCTGGATTCCTTGTAGCTGATTAATGTCTTGTTTATACGGGGATATTAGTACCGAGCAGTATTCCAACTTGGGTATGATCAGTGTTTTCAATTGAGGAATCATTATATTCCTATCCCTTCTTTCAAAGGTTCTCAGTATCTATCCAGTTAATCCGTTTACTGCTATCTTATTTTGTTTAGAATATCGCGTCATGTCATTAACACCTTTTGCTTTACAATTTCTCTGAATTTCCTGTCCATTTGGGGTATAGTATTCCATGGATTTTAGGTCCTCCCTTCTTCAGTACCTTAACAGTTGAAATTTTTCAGTGTTAAATTTCATATTGTTGCCTTCCGACCAATTGTTGATTCTGTTCATGTCTGTTTGTAGGGATCCCATATCTTTGCGTCATCGACAAACTATATATATATAACTTTTGGTTAGCTTCCCCCCCGAATTGGTCATTGACGAAGGTCAAGCTTTTCACTCTACCTTAGACATAGTCTAACGTGGAGTCCGAACCACGCCCCACCAGCAGCCCAGCGTCTTAACCACTAGTAGGCCACCTAGGATACCCATTTATCTACCAACCACTTTATTGTGTGGAAAGATGAACAGCTGGGTTTTACCGAGCGCCGGCTGCCGTCACCGGTTCTCGAATCGGGGGGCCGATGGATTCGTAGTCAGCGACGTTTACCACTACACCATCGAGGAGCCTACTTATATATTATATAATGCAAACACACAAGGAAAAAAATTATTCCAAGGCCTTTTGTGTATTCAGAAGTACACCTCGAAAGACCTTGGGATCATTTTTCATTTTCCTTGTGGGTTTGCATCATTCATTCATTTTACATGTTTAATTGTTCATCCCACATTATATATATATATATATATATTAATGTGTGCGAGCGCGCGCTAAACAGAAAACAATATCCCAGCTATGTACGTATAAGCAGTGAAAAAAATTAATTATTCCGAAGGTGCAAATATGTAACCATATAAAGGTTAATCACAAAATTAAAAGAAAAAATGGTATGAATACATCAAGCGACAATTGTATGTTCCTTGTTTAATTTAATCCTCTAAAAATTGTCATTTTAAAACTTTTTTTTCATCAATAACTTCTCATTCAATAATATATATATGTTTAAACTTTAAAAAAAAAAGTGGCTTTATAGTAATAGACATTTTTATGTTATTAATTAAGGAAGTTCGACAGCATCGGAATATTCCTCAATAACGAATGTTGAAGAGCGTTTGAATGGAAGGTTTTAAAGGTGAAATACTGCATCGACAATTAAATTTAATCTTTACAATTACTGATTGAAATATAGCTTGAAGATTTACGAGAAATTAATCTAGTTTGCTTTTAAAAAGGTGTTTCACGAATATACCTTTCAAATGTTCCTCATTTCGGGAAGGTCAAGCTCGTCGTTCCTCCTCTCGAGTTGGCCTGAAGTAGCGAGTTGGTTTCTCCTACTCTCCACCTCGCATAGCCAGGTACGCCCGGCTCATCGGGGATTGTTCCGAGCCAGACGTCTAATCTCCTTTTGAAGATGTCCACCGCAACACGACTCCCGTTTCTTAGGCGTTTGGGCGGCAGATTAACCCTAGAATGCGTAACCCGGATAAATATAACACCCGGCGGGCCTCAGAGGCCGGGTTATGCATTCTAGGGTTAAACAGTTTTGGTCCTCTCACGAAAAACTTTTTCTTTCAGGGTTAAGGATATTCCCTGTCTAGCCTTTAATTTGGGAATACGACAGTCTTCCCTTTTCTACTCCACCGTTGTTTGGGGAGTTACAGGGTTCAGAGTAAGATTTAGGGACTACTTTCTCCATTATTTTCCAAGTGTAAATAATGGTGTCTCTCTCTCTTCTCCTTTCCAGTGAATATAGGTTTAATTCGCGTAACCTTTCCCAGTAGTTCAATTCTTTCCACCCATATATAATATATATATATATATATATATATATATATATATATATATATATATATATATATATATATATATGAGGAGATTGTCGACCTCAATCGACCAGGGAAGTACTCCGGGGTGTATGTTAGGTAGAAGACAGGGAATGCTGGAACTCTGGTTTCTCTTTGTCACTGTCCTCCTTAGCTGATCTTTTTCAGTCTCTCATCTACCCTGCGGGATGTCCATCATGCTCTCACATACACGCTTCTCCCTCTATTCCTCACTACACAACTTTTTCAAAAAAAATATATATAAATATATATAAATAGCATCATTGAGCCTTGGAGACTTGTTTTTGGCTCTCTCCGTCTTCTGTGGAGGGTCATTTTGCGGGCGCTCGCTCTAAGCCTCCTCCTTCAATTATATATATATATATATATATAAATATAAATAAAAGATGTTCTGTGCGTTGGTTTCTCTTCACACGGAAGAGAGGCTGGTTGTCCAACTTTAAACCCGACTTGATGCAGGATAGAGTTGCCGTCTTGAGCTCTCCGCCTCGCATAGCCAGGCACACCCGGCTCATCTGGGACATTTCTGTGCCAGGCATCAAGTCTTCTTTTGAAAACTTAAAATTTAACGTTGGTGACGTTTCCGATGTTTCTGGTGGTAAATAGCGTTAGTCCTCTGACGACAAACCTCGTCTGGCCTTTAGAGGGGGAAAGACGACTACACATTCTACCTTTCTATTTTCCAGCGTTGTTTGGATGGTTAGGGTTCAGTTTGGGGTTGGGTACCAACTAGTTTATCACTTTCCATACGTATATTATGGTGTAAATTTCTTTGGATGTCTTCTTTTTTTTATACTGAACGAGGAAATCATTACTTCTTTGTCCCTTCTTTTAAAATGGCCTCGCTTATCTCTCCCATAATTCTTTTGGTCTTAATTATCGCTATCCGATTTTGGGTGTAAAATTTCGCATCATCGGTCATTATTAAAACTCTTAAATCTTTATCTTTCGCGTTTCTTTGAATTTTCTGCCTATTTGAGGCATAATATTCCATTTGTTTTAGCTCCTCATTTCTTCCATGTCTCAATAGCTGAAATTTCTCCGTGTTAAAATCTCATAGTTGCGTCTTCTGACCATTCGTACATTCCGTTCGTGTCCGTCTGTGACGTTTTCGCATCATCCGTAATTCTAATGTTTCTGCTGATTTTTGTATCGTCAACAATAGGCTGTCACTATACTGTTGTTGGTTACCTCGCCGTCTATATTCACTAGCGTGATAATGAATAGGAATAGGTCTAATCAGTTCCTCGTGGTACTCCCGATTCTGATGACGATATCCCTTGGATTTTAACAACTCGCTGACGTTCTCCGAGAAAGTTATATATCCATTTTCCTACTACGCTCTTTCTCTTTTCTTTTTGTTTTTTTCCCTTCTACTCCAGTTGGAGAAAGTTTCTTACTTCCGGGGTTAAACCTTAACCTTTGGAAATTTCTCAATATAGCCTAGTACCAGGCGTAGGAGAGAGGCTGTATCGCAATATCTCCCCTACTATTTTTCCGGATGTTATACTTATGGGTAGTTGGTCCAGGAATTCCACCGTAGATTTTTTTTTTACTGCTCGTGTCGCTCTCACTTATCGGGATGATCTTAGGTTCTACATTCCACATCCTCCGTTTCAAGTGGCCATTTTAAGAGTTCAAACTCGTTCTCTTTTTCTGGGATCATCATCATCCGTCCTATATACGAGCTTTCTTAGTAGGCACAGATTTCTCTCCAGTGACTATGTCCTCGTACGATCACGTTTGTCGAACGCTTTAGCATAATCCGTGTATACGACGTCGTAGCTTTCAAGCGCGTCTATGATATTGTTATAGCGCTCCGTAAGTTGCGATAGGCATGATTTTCCTGATCGGAATCCGTGCTAGTTCTCATTGAATCTTTCTAGTGCATCCGAGAAGTCATAGATTTTGTCTCTAACTATTCTTTCAAATATTTTGGCGAGATGGGACGTTGCTCAATGAGAAAATATCGTTCCTTCCCCCTCCTCAACCAAGTTTTGAACGCAGCAGCAGCAGCAGCAGCACCTCTCGAGTAGAAGGTGAAGGCGCTGGTTTAACAATAATTATGCCGCGAGGTAATAACTACCACAACTTGGCGTATATTTCAAGTTTTCAACACCCGAAGGCGTTGAAACTAGAGATGTACAGACTATGAATTATGGCAGACTGCGGCCTGCCAACTAGTCAGCTTTCAAAAATCGGCCGAATATAAGAACTCATTCTTACTTAGGTTTGTGTACAAAAGTATTTTAATTTCATAGCCGCTACACACTTATTAATTTCTATTTAAATATATCCGTAATGCGTACGCAATTTAGAGATATATAGTTCTTCTCCTTACTATGACTATGATAAGGCCTATCCTGAAATGAAATATTTCAAAATAATTTAATTCAGTGTTTTATTTAACCTATGCTATTTATTTAATAGATCTGAAAAGAAAAAAGTTATAAAATTTGTTAATACATGAAAGTTAATGGAAATTCCTAAAATAATATACGTTAGACTCTTAGAGGATTATGCGTGCCAACAGTTTAAGGGAAACTTAAAAAGTTATATATATATATATATATATATATATATATATATATATATATATATATATATATATATATGCTCGTAAGAGCACAGCTAATATACAGGTGAGTCAGAAGTAGCGCCCGATTTCTGTCAGTTGATTGTTTGTTTGCCATTTGTATTACAGTGTACAAGAAGGTAGAAATAAATGAATGACATGTTTATCTAACCATTTTTAGGGGGAAAATTATTACGGAACTGTACCAAGCTGTTTTACATGCAATTTTCAAAGTGCCCTCCCTCGTGATCGATGCACAATCTGACAGCCGAAAAAACAGAAATCGGGCGCTACTTTTGACTCACCCTGTATTTCAATTACTGGCTATGCGTAATTAATCAACGTACGCAAGCCAAAAATGAGCAACCAATAAACAATACTATTTCATTTTTGAGTCACTAGTTCACCTCGACATTAGCACATACATACCTTAACTATTGGGTTCATTTTCTTTTAGTCTATCATAGAAAATTATGTGCAAAGTATTTGAAAAAAAAGAACAAATAAAATAAGGAAGTTTTGTACTTATACTGATTATAACCAAACGTTATAATAATAATAATAATGATAAATTAGATATTTAGCAACTAAGCCGACTACAATTAGTCGTCTGAACAGTCTGACTAGTCGCTACATCTCTAGTTGAAACACTCCTTTTACTCAAGAGGTGATGGGTTCGAATTCTGGTGGGGGCACTTTTGCGCGGGCGTACGCACACGTTGCTTATCGAAGGCTATTCAAAGTTGCGTCTCCTTCCTGCCTGAGGACGTTCCCAAGCACGATGTTGAGTAGAGTGCAATAAAGGATACTTTTGGAATTATAAAATAAGAATATTCTCTATTTAAAATGGGTTCCCAACCAATCGAGAAGTAGAGAGAGAGAGTTTTAGATAATGTTTCCATTTCTGGATGCGTGGTTATTCCAATTAAATTTTGAAGCAGGCGTCGTCACCCGAGGGTGTACTGCGTAGAGAGCCCGTCCATTTCTCATCGCTGGATAGCCTCTTCATACGGTTCAGAATTTAAAATAACGAATTAAGAGCAGCTAAACGAAATTTCCCACGAAAAGAACTATGTTACGTATAGATCATTACATCATCGACAAATAGGCGATAACTAATTTGCTTGTATTAAAGTAAGAAGATTTACTAAGGAAATCTGAGAGCAGCCTCACATTAGCCCTGAACAAACAAATACAAGTTCATAGGACTTAAGACACCAACTTTATCTTAATTATTTTGGATTATAAAGATATTAGAGAACATCGTGGTATCAACACTGTGTTCCCGACCGTCGATTAAAGAACCAGGCCAAAACGCGCGCGCGCGCGTGCATGTTACAACTTTGCTGTCGGCTTTATTCCTGCCGAACTGCCTCCTACCAATACAGTTTCTGACACGTTTGAAAAACCAGAGATGTAGTTCCAAAATCAGTATATTAACCCCCTTCAGTGTTCAGTTTGCGCCTAATGTAACGTAACGTAGCGTACAAGTACAGTACGTAAAAAAACACCGAAAAGGTTAACTAATTACGAAGGATGAGGTTTGTTACGTCACTAAACCCGAGAACACGATATTATTTATCGTGAACACGCAATAATGACGAAGACTGTAAACTAGTTAACGTATTTCATTTGAAAGCGCGTAAATAAAGTCAACACTTTCGAGCAAAGAATGCGGTGACACGATCAAATATTTCTTCTTTCCGGTCGGGTGAAGTAATTACTTCAAAATTCACGTCCACACTTTGGATTAGTACGTACGCACGCACACACTCGAACATTTACAGTATTTAATTCATTATAGATTGCTCATGATCTGGAACGAAGAACGAGTCTTAAATTGACATCGAATAATAAGAGAGAAAGTATAAAGAACTTATGTAAAAAGACAAAAATAGTCTACATGTTACTACGATAGTATGTTTATATAGAAATGGTTAAGGCTAACACACACAGATTAGGTTATGTATATTGCTGTGTGTGTGTGTGTGTGTGTGTGTGTGTGTGTGTGTGTGTGTGTGTGTGTGTAGAAAATCTCTGGAATACCTGAGTGAAACTGGCTTTCAGACACGATCATCTTCCTTAAAAGGGCAGGTTTTTGCATCACAGCTGTCCAATGATACGCGGCAAGCAGTCCCAGCCGGGACTTATAAGGTAAAATAACTGATCTCCATAACCACTCCACAAACTATATAGAAATGCGCTCATTAAAGGTCATTCCCTGAAGCCTGTCGGCCTTCTGTCCTCGCCTTTCTTTAGAACACACACACACACACAGCCTACCGTCTATATGCTAAGATAATGTCGACTACGTACCACCGTAAACACACTGCACTGGTTCCCCGTCATACGAGTCGAAAGAGACGGAAGATTCATTCTTAGAAAAAAGTAGAAGTAGCTACAAAAGGAAAGGAGAAGCGAAACACCACTGACCAACGCGAGTTACAGTCGGTGGAGACGGATAACGGCACGGCAATTCAACTTTCAGAACCCAAGGATAAAAAAGGATATAAAGTATTCCCCTTTGAACGCAACTACCATTCCTTATTCATACAAACTGACAAACTCGTACAATTATAACTTTAATTCAAACACACACACACACACACACACAAAGTGATATGGTTTTGTGGAGTTACGCGCAACTCGCATTGTAGGGGATTGGGGTGAGGGGAGTCGCTTATCCCTTAAATGCACTCAAATTAGATTATGCTAGAGCGAAACCTAAATGGTTACCGATGTATTTCCTCTCCCTGAACACCGATTTTATCCTTTATAAATATAGGGCGTCCCGGGAGTAAGTCTGGTTTCAGAGGAAAATTTATTTTAAATTTAGAAGAGTAATACATTTAGAACTAAAATGTTCAAATTGATGTCTCGTTTTGAGAATTTTTTTTTTTTTTTTTGCGGGTAGAATAACACGCAATGGCTGATATGGAAACTTGTGCTACACTGGTGACTGTGGTGAGGAAAAGGCGGAGGCCTTTTCCTCGGGAGTCTAGCTTCCATATTAGCCATTGCGCGTTATTCTACCCGCAACAAAAAAAAGGTCCCAAAACGAGACATCAATTTGAACATTTGTTTTAGCTCTTATGTATTACTTTTGTAAATTTAATTTAAAATAAATTTTCCTACGCGATCGGACTTACGGGAACCCTGTATAATCTGAAGACTCGTTTATACTTACGCCGCGTTCATTCTCATAAGCCCGAGAAAACATTAACAAAACATTAAGTACTTACACGCGCGTACGTACGAGCGCTTTGAGCGGAGCAGAGGAACATTAAGCGCGTGAAACTGGAAGCACGATTAATAATTAATTAATGCGACATAAAAATACAACTAGCAATCGGAACCTAAACCTATAAATAGGAATGGCATTTACACCTAGAAGTGTGGCAGACGACAAATAGAAATGCCATCATAAATACTCGCTTTAAATAACGTAATTGTACTACCTAATATATATATATATATATAACCACACACAATAGAAAAAATGCAATTATTACTTACAAAAAACGTGTGAAGGAAGAAAAAAAAAAAAGGGCAGCCATGAGCGGAAATACCTGCACTACACAAGAAAATCTTTCAAGACAAGCGGCTATACCAAGCCTCATTCAAGGAGTGAAATAGTTGGAAGTCATGACCAATATTTAATCCATTCATTCGTATTATACGCCCTCACTAACATGCTTCATGACAACCAGTGGCAGTTCAATTTCTATTCCTTTTATCACACACACACACCACACACACACGGCATCTGATCTTGGGTAAATATGACGCGGAACAGATTATTAAGTTCATCAAAGAATTCCTCATTACCGAATTACGACGATCTTTTCCGAGAACTCGTTACACAAATAAGCATTTATAAGTGGGAATCAATACCAGAATAAGTTGAGTGCGCGATCGGTTGCTTGACTAACGTTCACCCAAAGATGACTTATCATTAAATCTTTGTTTATGGATAAGGAAAAAATCTCTCTCGTGGCTGTAGTAGCTCCCGTCTACAAACCAACAACACACACACTTAAAAAAATGCCAGCAAGAGGGTATTATATTATAAATAATAATAATAATAATAATAATAATAATAATAATAATAATAATAATAATAATAATAATAATAAATAGTGACTGCACTAGAGCGAGAAACCAATGGACGCCAACTGTATGTGGCCTCAGTGGGTTTTGCAACCACTAAGGCCACACGCAGGTGTGGGTGAGTTGAACCCAAACCCACCTGGCCTTTTTTTTTGGTGGGGGATGGGTGGGGGGAGGGGAATACTAATTAAACCCTGACATCTTCCGAAGATGTTTTTCCTTTCAGAATTTCTAATTTTAGCCATATTATTTACGCTTCTTTTATTCAGTATTTTCAGTAAAAATTTCAAACAAAGTTTGTTTCAAGTATTGAGTGCTTAACCCTAGTCCTTGGGACGTGTATGTATGTATACATATAGTGCGCGTGTGTGAAGTAAACTGTAGCAACAACGTACACACTGTATGACTGTAAATCAAATTGAAGCCTACTTTTCTAAAATAACTTAATTAGCACGCGAAACATTTGACTAGTTACTAGTAGAAGTTACCCTCCAAAACCGCATTAATACCACTAGATGACGGCGTGTTAACCTTAATTATTCACGAAAGAAGGCTCACGCCATTATCCATATTATTCATTAGGAAATTAAATTCAAATAATGGAGCAAGTGTAGTTTATGTCCCCCTGACGCAAAAGGGAACACAAACTACACTAGGTCAAAGTTGGGGAATATATAAACTACACTAGGTCAAAGTTGGGAATATATAAACTACACTAGGTCAAAGTTGGGGAATATATAAACTACACTATGATCTTTAGGAGACATTTTTTAAATGAATCCATCAAACAAAACGTTAAAACTAACGAAAATATTACGACTTAACTAATCGTCAATTTATATATATGATGAATTTCAAACACGAGGTGTAAGCTCTGAATACACGAAAGGCCTTGGAATGGTTTTTCTTTTTCCTTGTGGATTTGCAGTATATATATATATATATATATATATATATATATATATAGATTGATTGGTTAGGTTAAACCGTAATATTTTCGTTAGTTTTAACACTTTATTTGATTAGGTATACGCGGACAAAGTTGGGGAACGCAAACTACACTAGGATAATGTAGGGGAACGTAAACTACACTTGCTCCCAAATAATTAACCTTATTTAGAAGCTATAAGCGTGCAGCAAATTGATTCATACATCTTTCGGATGTATTATATCCATATCAGTAATTTGAGCTCGTATTCCTTTAAATTGACAATTACCTAGTGATTTTTTTAAGTAAAATCAAAACCCGGGTTTTTTTTAACTGCCAAACTCTGGTTTGCAGTCTTGTGATCACATACAAACGGCACTGAACACGGTGTCTTCGCCATATCGTTCGGCCTCGATAATAAAGAGTTCTTTGTCACTGCCTATTGAGACCAATCTTTCAGTATCTGTATCGGTAAATAATGCTTTGTCGTATAATGACAAGAATTGGATTAGAATTCATCTAAAAATAGTTTTAGAAAAATTGCTCTTCAACCCCGCACCCTCCCCCCCCCTTTTTTGTTAAGGTTCTTCAAAAGTGATTCAATTTAAAATATTACTAATCAATATATATTATTTTTACATTCCCAAGCTGTTCAATTTTAGAACACTTCCACATAATGACCATCATTCATCGCTATAATACGTATTCAATGCTCAAACTCGATCAGATAATTAGGATGAGGCTCTCGCGCAATAACCTCCGATTATTTGACTGATTCCGACAGACCATTAGGTTTGCCGGGCCGAAGTGTTTTAACACCCCCCCCACCCATCTATAAAAAAGCAAAATGGTTAAGTCGGGTGTTCGATGTGGCCACGCTGTCAGTTCACCAATGGCGTATCCAGCTCTGAGAAAGCGTCGCAAACGGCAATGGCATGATAGCCAATCACCCAATTTTGTTGAAAGATTACGCTACTCGCGTCAACTCCAAAAGCACTCAGTCGAGGAAGAAAAATGCCCGCAATATATTATGATGATGATGATGATTCCATTCACAGTACGATCGTGAAAGAAAAGAATTGATTTTGCAGTCACATGACGTAGAACACCGAACGTTTACGCTCGGTGAATCTCGTTCATGTTGCTTCAACGGTAGATAGGCCACTTCGCTCGCACGACATCTTTTCATTTGCGCATATTGGGGCATCATGAAACACACTCTTATCATGACAAACCAAGATATCCGGCAGAACTCCGTCAAAGAATCTGAGATTATTGGATTCATTACAAAAAAGCACTTTCCTAATGATCTAATGACGTTTGCTCATCGAACGCGCAAAGTAGCGACGAATGATGGTCACCAGCGACCGCGACGCGATTGAATCGCGTCGCGGTCACCGCAATGCGCGGGGCTCCCATTCTGTCAATGTAAAATCACGCGCGACTAGTCATCACGACCCAAGTCGTGAGTCGTAAGACGATCCGGCGCGCGCGGCCGGCCTTAGTCCGTCTTTCAATGAGGTATATGCGCCGTCTAGATAAAAATGCCAGTGGCAAGAGTGCCATAGGTGCCAGAGGGGTAAAAATGTCATAATATACATATAAACAGCAAAGGGGTATTAACAATTCACGTAATTTATCCGACAATATGGAAATATATTCGAATTATTTAGGCAATATTTTATTAACAAAAAAAAATCAATCTTACAAAACCGTTTTTAATGAACACAATAAAATGATATGAATTCATAACCACCTTAATCTCGACATTAATATCTTAACCCAAAGTCATTTTTAAATAACACCCTTCCCTCAATATATGAACTTAAATTTTCACCTAAACTAAGCCACTTTCAACCACGTGACACGTTGAACCTTTGGCAGTTTCACCGCGCATGATCCGTGCCTGTTCACCGTGTTATCTTCTTATATTCGGTTGAATATAGACTGAAGGCAAAGTTACGCGTAGACGACAAATTTCATCGTTTTAAATGCAACCATTAATGAGAAGTCCATTTCACGCAAGAACATTCACGAATGAAATTAAAACTTTCGAAGTTTCGAACAACTAGTTCACTTTTCTGCGCTGTCCAAAATGTCCATAAATCTTCTTGAATGACGACTCTAGGGTCTTTTAAGAAAAAGCTTCGAACGACTTACGTGTACGTTTCCCGCGAGTTCGGTGGACTATCTATCTATCTATCTATCTACCACCCTTTCATTGAAAGGATCGAGTAGCCACCTTCTACAGAGTTTTCCATCGTCACGCGGGAAATAGTTTTGGAGCCGTTTTTGCGCTTCGCGCTGCCATGTTGGGGTTGTTTGGTTTCCATCTCAACATCTAAGAACGTATAAAGGAGGGACCTACGTGGGATCCGATCTATGGGTCGCCATATAATCCGGACGCGGATGACGGTTCCCCGTCTAACTACCATACAGTTTCCTCGGGAACTAAGAACATTTATGGCTTTTGGGTTAACGAGCGTCTCCTAACAATGATACCCATCAAATTAGATGAAAATTTCTTCTTTAGCAGCAGATTTCTGATAAACTCCAGCGGCGTATACAGAAATAATAATATTAAGTAATTACGCAAGGCCGCAAACGCAACTGGAGTTTATTGCTGAAGAATAATTTCCCACTTAGCTACTAATTTAATAGATAGCATTGTCAGGAGAATTTTGACTAAACTCGTTAACTCCAAAGCCACGTTACTACAGTTCCCAAAGACCTCATTTCACTTCAACCTATACACGAAATTTAAGTTAAAAACACACTAAATACGCTTATGAAATTATGCGGCTAATTCTAGCCACGGATAACGTTGACAGTCGTATCAAAACCGATTAGAAGAGTACATTATTTATTTAAATACAAACATCGTATCCCTAAACTTCTCTCCTTCCCTCACTCGCTATGACCACGAGTGCGTGACCACTGTACGGGGTCGAGACGACGAAACGCTTCAAAAGTAGTTTTGAGCACGCGGGAAAATCGGTTATGAAACCAACCAACAACCCAACCAACCAATCGCGTGAACACGCGCACATTCGTAACTACCCAATTTCTCAGTCGAATTTTGAAATTTTGTCGAGTAGTGATTGACTCGATGTGAAATTAAAAATGATGGAATCTTCTTACTTTTAAAAGGGGAAACCAAATCTCGAGTATGGCAACACTTCAATAGATTTACACTGTTTTGAAATTGACAACTTCACATTTATAACATTTATAATTTTATGATTATGATCTTTTATCTTATTTAATTTTAGTGAACCGAATGCGTGTGTATTATATTATTATTATTTATTATAAAACCTTAAGTGGTTTTTAATATTTTAATTTTATTTTAAATGTGTAATTAGAATTTCTTATATTGATGTCTGTGACGATGGAAATGGCTAATACCAAAACTTATGCCATATTAAAAATTTTAAGGAATATTGATTTCTTATCTCTGGTGTCACTCGTCCTGTCATATATATATTCTATATATATATATATATATATATATATATATATATATATTGTGTGTGTGTGTGTTGGCACATACTGCCAAGCTTAGTATCTTTTGCAAGTTATGGAAAAGTGACGCTATCCCTTTAAACTTTATGGAAAGCAATCATGAAGTGATGATCCTGCCATTGTCAGTCAAAGGAACCATTCAGTGAATTAATATTCATTCATTCTTACCGCATTAATACTACGAAAGCTGTACACTCAAGATTTGTGTAACTTTTTTTTTTTTCTGTATTTCTGACAATGACTAATTTTTTGCAACTTTTGACGAGTTAAAAAACTTGGACGATGGGCTCGGAAACTCGCCCCGATTTAAATTCCGTGCGAAAATCTGGGCGCAACTCTCAAAACAACGACCCGAAGTAGCTGGTGTAATATTCACAAAGGCCAAGGTCGAAATTCGTGAGAAACGTTGGTCAGTGCTCAAAAAAGTCTTCGCAGAGCAACAAGATTGACGAGTAGTTGGTTGGTCGACTACTGCGTTCCTTTCCCAAATCGTATTAAATTGGCGTTTGAAGCACGAGGAAAGAATAGCCAGAAGTTTGTCACGTTTCATATAATTCAAAAAAAAAAAAAAAAAAAAAAAATCCCATCTCTTAAACTGGTAAATAATTTTTTTTTACCCTCCTTATGTTATGATTTTTTTGTTGCTGTTGCTGTTGCTGTTACTGCTGCTGAGAACTACCTACCAAATTTGAAACAATCTGTGATGTCAGCCAGAATTTGCTCAGAGACTTTTTTAGTCTTTCATACAATTTCCAATACAGCGAGCCCAGTAAAGACAATAGACTTTGGGTCCAAATTTATAAAATGGTTTCATAAGTGCGTGCGTTTTAAGCGCAATAAAATAAGATTTACATTAAGAAGGCGAATAGGCGGTACGACTGTGTGATTTTAAAGTTACGCATTTCAAAGATTTTTGTCCGTCTGAACCACGACGACGACATCATCATCATCAAAATGAATTCTGTACCAAAAAAGTTATCACTTCCATTCTAGCCAACCCCAAAAATCTTCCCAATAGAACTACGACGAAGTTTAAGGGAACAAAAATATAAACACGTTTATAAAAACTCTGTCATCAAAAAAGAAAAGATAGCAAAGGTGGGGGGGGGGGATTCAGGATTAAGGCAACAAACAAGACGGGAGCGAGTTTTATCGTAACTACGCTAAAACAAATGTCGAACATAATCTGCGCACGCGCCTATTTTAATACTACCTAAAACATAAAAAAATTTGAAGTTTGTTTTAATCTAATTTACGCACTAATAATAGAAAATCGTACTTTAAGTAATGACACGGACGTAACGGCATTCAATTAAAATAGCGATTCCCAACCGATGGTACGCGGAGCTCTTTCGAGTGATACAAAGGAGGGTTATAAATACGCAGTTTGCTAATTGACAATTTCTTTCGTGTTGTTGTTGTTGTTTTTAATGTTGTTGTTGTTTTTAAAAGTAATATTAGTCGTAGATAAATATTCGGAAACGTTTCCTAAGTGGGTTTACGCGCTATCCAATTTGCCGTTCAGATAGATTTTATTAATTATATATTTAAGGATAAAGCGCGAGGCCAAAATAAAGATGATGATGATGATTCAATACCAACGTCGATAAGTATCACAATTTAATTTTTTTTTAAAGCTCAAAATTCAAGATCGAACGCGACAGTTCCCTCCCTAACTACGGTTCTCATTATGTGATACGTGTAACATCTCCCTCGCTTCCTTAATGGTGGTTACTTAGAAAAGAGCATGGTGGCAAAAAGTGCTATGTTCACCTAAAAAGGTTGGGAACTCCCGAATTAAACAGTTTCAACACATTACTCCCGAAACTCAAATTCAAATTTAACCTAAACGAGCAATTCCCAGACTTAAAAAACGTTCAAACAACCACCACCACTTCTAATTTCGCGCAGTTTTTAATGATTAACAACAACAACAACAACGTTCAGAGATGTTCCTCCTCATTCGTAACATCTTCAGAGGGCGTACAACGGAGGGAACCTACAATTTTACGTGGAATCCAGACCGCTAGCTCCGAAATAAACTTTAACCGAACGGGCGCTCACAACCTTCGGATTTAACGGCCCAGTGCGTATTTTCAGCGAATGTTTTATACGTTCTAAATTTAATTTTCAATACCGGAAGGTAAAAGCGAATGAAATGAATACAAACCAAACAAACTTAACTTCACCAAGAAATAACTCGAGATACAAGTATAAGGGCAAATGTCTTCAATGATACGCGACTGGGGTATAGAAAGGGGGTATCATTTATTTTCATATTCGTAAAAAAAAAAAAAATCCTCCATAAAGGGAAAAATCAGTGGGTACCTACGCGGTGTACCTTTCGAAACCGCCTTTGCTATCATTACATAAAAGAAACACGAACCCAAATTCTGAAAAGGTAAAGAATACGAACATCGATGGGGGTAGAGGTGGAGCCAGACAAAAAAAAAAAAAGGGGCGGGGGAAGTTTTAAAGGGGAGATGGAGGTAGGGGAAGGGAAGAAGGCCCCCTTTCTTGGAGGGGGAGGGGGGGCAAAGGAAATTTTTGTCGCGGGGCATCTGGCATAGCGCTGTCATCCGACCACGCCCGCACTGCTTGCTCCCTCAAAACAAAATGGGCGACTAGGCATCTGATGATTCGGGCAGGTACCGTATAGGCCTAAATCATTTTATTATTCAACACCACACTCCTCACACTTACAATAATTACAATTCATAATTAACCTAATTAAAAAGTGTAATTAAGATAAATTAACACTGCTGACATACGTCCAATACATATATATATATATATATATATATATATATATATATATATCAACCGAAACCACAATTCGAACAAATGTGCTCCCCTCCAAAAATATTAGAAAGTGCAGGGGTAATTTTTCAATAAGGAACTCGTGTAAGATGCAACTGGGGCTGCATCATGGTGTTTTTTAAAGCTTTCTTTACAGTTACGATACTTCCTATTTCAAACGAGTTTAATGTTAATTTTCCGTCTATAAACGAGCCCTCACAATACTGTACTTCAATTCACCCACGTCGTTTTGAAATCCGAAACCGATTACTATAAAGTTAAATAAAACAAATAAATAAAAACAATTAAATATATGAGAATTGGGTGGGGTGGGATGGGGGGGTGGGGTGGGGTGGGGTGGGGTGGGTGTGTTAGGTTAAAAGTTATTAAGCCTTCGTTCGTTTGAAGGTGAATCATCGTATCGGATTTTTGTTTCTACTTCGACAACGACGCAAAATTATCACCTCTATAATAGTGGTTCACCAAAGTCGTTTAAGTAATTCAAGGTTAACGAACAATCTGAACGCGCAACCAGCCCACGAATGGCACAATTTGGGAGAAATTAGCATAAAAATATTTTCTTAAGTTACTTATCTGGACATAAAAAAAAATAATTCTAATGAATTACGAAAACTCGTCGAAACTATCTACTGTTACAAAGGCAGGAACTGGCCATAAAAGACGTTGATCCTCCATTATTAGTTACGAAATAGGTAGGAATAGTGATACACGGTTTTTGTTGCTCGAAAGTAATTTTACATAAAATAAATCTAAAAAAATTGATGAAATAATGGAAAAATCTTTCGACGTATCGTACGTTCGTATTAACTCTACTTTGGGATTGAAGTTAGGTATGATCGAGGTGGCCATACTACTCGTATCAGTCCGATACGGTCTACCCAGTGCTAACGAAATGTCGCATCTAGAAAGCGGCGAACAGCAGCAGCAACAGCTAGCGTAGTTGGGAGGCTTTTTAAAAGGTTACACCAATCGTGCGTTAACTCCAATCGCGATTGTTAAGAAAGTACGTCCATAACGTATGAAGCAAGTTCGCTCCAATCACGATACGATCGTCAGAGAAAACCCAACAGATTATACAGTCACGTGTACACCATCGGTGCGCGTACTAGACGTTAGCTTTTGGTAAATTCCGCCGCTTATGTTGAGATGTTTCAGCGCTGGATGATAAGCTGTTACGGACCGATAACGAGGCCACCTCGATCACCCGACTTAACCCCCTCCGCAGTTTTGTCTGTGGGGATACGTTAAAACACCCACATACAGTATTATTATATATATATATATATTTTTTTTTTTTATTTCGCGACAAGCCCGAGGATCTCGCGGAACTCCGTCAAAGAATTAAGTTAGTGACTTCATTCCACAAAAGCATCTTGCTGATATGCTCAACTGGAAATAGGCCGTTCAATACCCACTGTATCGACGAATGATGATCATCGTAAATAGTATTCTAAACTTGGACAATTTGGAAATGTAAACAACCACGTACGTTGCGTGTATATTAATTAATAAGAAAATAAATTTACTTTTATGCCATTATTTCCCGGACACGCTATACTTTAATTACTTCGTATTGCTAAAACAAATAGATACCCTAATAAAATTATGCCTAATTACCGTTGTACATTACGCGGATACGCGCATTTAATGTTTCTACAGCCATTTATTAATTACGTATCAGCAATTAGTTTAATATACCCAATCATAATATGGTTGGCATTTTGAATAGGGTATATACTACTTCCCGGTCCCTGATCGCTTCCATTAAATATTTAGAGTTGGAAATAATAATAATGTATTTAATATCCTGAAAGTTTGTCACTCCGTTTCTCAGTCGGGGGCTCGACCGAGAGATTAGTGGGGGGGAAAAAAAAATCCGCCTACGTGGAAAATAAATTTATTTTTCCAGCAAAAATTATGAAACTCGTAAAAAATGGACAGAAACCTTTTAAGTAAAAAATATTGGTGTAGTAATGTTACAATTTTATACAATCTTAGTAACTATTGATTTGTATTTTCAATGATATAACCCGCGGGTACTTCGCATTTGCTAATTTTCTCTGTGTTCAGTTGGGTAGACGATACGCAAAGTTAAAAGGTCTATTTCAAAACACCGTTTTAATCGCGACTATTAACAAGCCAAATTCACTTAAGTACGAGGCTGCGAAGGGAATTAAAACTTTCAACAACGCTTTAGACGCCAGTTCTGGATGCTCTCATTTGCGGATCGCCTAAAATGGAGTTCGACGGACTCTCGCTCTTTCGTTTGAACGGATTAAGTATCCACTTCTTACGAGCTGATCACCGTAACGCGAAAAATAGTCCCGGAAAGGGGTTTGTAGTTTAAACGTACGTTGCATCATCATGAATCTGGGAAGGGGTGGGTGAGTGGGTGGGTGGGTCGCGAAACACTTATATCAAAAGGCCAGCTCAAAAGGACAAGAAACCCGGCTCTTGGGCCTAACATTAAAAACCCCCATTTTCACCAACACGCTACATATTTTTCTTTTCTTATAAAGTTTAAGTATTTTATTTGTTATATACTTATCTAATAATAATTTTGATTCGAAATAAAGACGAAAAAATCTATTAAGCATACAAGCCTGTAGGCCATATTTAATTAAAAGAAAATCTATTTCATATATTTAAGCTATACACGGAGAATATTCTTTCATTTATACAACGCGTAACAAATTATTGAAGTTATAGGAGTACATTTATTTTGTGCCCTCTTTGATTATTATTATGGTTACGTACAATTTATTGCACGGTATCAAAGTATATGGGGGCCCTCCTTGGAAGAAGTGGCTAAGGGACAAAAGTAAAAAAAGTCGGAAAAAAGCGGCTAAAATTGTACTAGATTTGAAATGGAATAATTTTTGAAGACAAAATATCTTGAAAAAAGTTAAAAAATTCAAATCTGGTACAATTTTAACCGCGTTTTTCAGACTTTTTTTACTATTGTCGCTTAGCCACTTCTTCCTCGAAGCCTCGTATAACATAGGGTGTCCATATACCGTCTTAAAGAAGTGGTAAATAGCCATAATTTTAACATTCACTTTAATTTTGAATTGGCAGCAGTTCGTTAATACTTTTTCGGTAGATAAAGTATGAGAACGAATGCGCTCAAACAACAACAACAGTAGCAGTAGTTATTATTGTTGTTGTTGTTGTTATAGCATACCTTAGTTATAAATAGGAGGGAGGTAGGGGGGGTATTATCTAACCACTTAATATATGCAATGCAAGCGGATAGATTAATTATTCCTACGCGAAAGTATCATATTACAATTTCTTAATTAGTCTCGCCCCTTAGTCGGAGTTTCGCATTTAGAATTTGGCGCAAGCACAGTCTTGAAAACAACGAACGCCACCCAACGGCTCGACTGCGTGTGTATGGGCCAGAAATGAACGATCATAAAATAGTATCGTTCAGTCAAATTAGGCTACGAGTGATATTAGAATCCATTAAAAGCAATGCTATTTCCTTTTCTGGGTAAATGCGAATGCTTGGTGAAGAATTTACGTTTGTATAGAGCAAAAGTCGAAGTTTAAAGGGCCTATTAACCGATCGTGTGGGCTTTAAAACGAACTATTTAACCGCACTAGCTCCCGTCTCCACGTACGAGCCTAAAATAGTACACACTAACGAAACAAAAATACCAAACACGAGGAAAACTTTCCAGGTTTCTCTCTTAATAGACTAAATAAATAGAGGAGGGTGACGAATGCCGAGAGTTACTTCGAGAATATAGAATGAGCGTATCAGAAATTCATCCTTCGAGTAAAATCTGGCCAACATTATGGAATACGGCTTTTTAATTGAAAGGAGATCGTAACTTCGAAGATAAAATTTTAAATTAATCGAGGGCCAGCAAAACTTTGGTAAAACCTAAAGCTTAACAGTCAAATTAAACGAGAAAAAAAAAAGTAGCGTGTTCCGTTAAATATTACTGTAATATTTATATTTATTAATAAAGACTGAATAATAATAATAAATAAGAGAAGAATGTATAACGGGACAGTTTAAGCTATCTTCTCAGTGTGGTACTCGTGTATAAATTCGGAATTACTGTAATCACAAGATCCATACATTAATTCCCATCGAACTACTACTACTACTAGTAGTAGTAGTAGTAGTAGTAACGGATCAGTGACAGGCAGTTTCCTGCCACCAAAATGGCGGTTTCTACGCGCGAACTATGTTGGTCGTGTTAAACATATGTCCGAGTAATCGTAGAAGACAACGGCCGAGATTAGTCGTTTCTTTTGATGGAATCGCCCTTCCCCCCCCAAGTTTAAAGTATGAAAGTAATAATAAAAAAATAATTTGGTTAATTTACAACAGAAATTAAAAACAATTCCCAACCTTTTGTAAACACAAACGATAAACAAGATGTACCAAGTACTAAAGTTTTAAAACTAAAGTTTCAGGAGCAGTTTCATAACAAATGTAATCATGTGGAAATGTAGCTAAAATTCAATTTTAACACAATTAAAAATAAACCTAATACGAATTAAGCATCGAAACAATTGATTCCGTATAAATTACATAATTTCTCATTCCATATATATATATATATATATGTATGTATGTATGTATATGTGAAGGGGGGTCTCCGGAGGCCTTTTCCTCACGAGTGTAACTCTCTCCCATATTAGCCATTGCGTGTTATCCTACCTGCAACAAATAAAAAAAGTCCCAAAACGAGACAACAATTTAAACATTTGTTTTAGTTTTAATGTATTACTTTCGTAAATTTAATTTAAAGTAAGTTTTTCAATGAGAACGGACTTATGGGACACCCTGTATATGGAAATCTTATTACCACACGCCCTTTTCACATACACAAATTTATCTCCCAACAAGATTTCAACCCGGGATTCCTGACTCTGAGTCGGGCACGCTGACCACTGGGCTAGGACAAGATAAAAGTTAACACAACCTGGCGCATATTTCACCACCTAAGGGAAACGGTGGCTACGTCCAGAAATGCTTTTGATGTTAACCCCCTCTCCACTTCAGCGTGGACAGCATTTTATATCAATTCAATTTAGATGACAAAGAATGGATCAGACGGAAATAAGTGCGTGCGTGCGTGTACACACACTGTATATATATATATATATATATATATATAATGCGCGCCTCGGTCGTGCAGTGGTTAGCATCGCTGATTACGAATCCATCGGGCCCCAGGATCGAGATCCGGTGACGGCAGGCGGCGCGCAGAACCCAGCTGTTCATCCTTTCACGCAATAAAAATTGGTCGGAAGTTAAATGGGTAGCCTGGATCGCCTAGCGGTTAAGACGCTGGACTGGTGATCGAGTCCGGGCGAAGCCTTTGTAATTTCTGACTGCTGCCCGTGGTGGGGCGTGGTTCGGACTCCACGTTAAACTATAGGTCTAAGGTGGAAATGACAAGCTTGACTTCGTCAGAATGAACAATTCGGGCGGAAGCAAAAACCAAACCAAGAATATATATATATATATATGTTTTCACGTGTTACTTTCGTGAAATAATTTTCATATATATATATACACATATATATAAAATTGTGTGTGTGTGTGTGTGTGTGTGTGTGTGTGTGTGTATGTTAAGAGTAGGAAGTATAGAGTACAATTGCAGTCTAACCTCGTGAAACCCAAAATTCTCACAATTAAAACACCGAAACGGAAACACCAAAATAATAAGAATAAATAATTTGAATTAATCAAATATTCTCATTAAAAATAGTAAAGAAAAATAGGCGACTATCGAAGCTCCTAAAATACTCAAATCTCGCGCGATACCACGATTATACGCGAGAGATGATACTCTTTTCGAAATAAACGGGTTGAAACTCGAAGAAAAGGTCTCGTGGGAAACGTGCTCAACAATGATATCAAGAATTCACGTTCGTTCGTGAAAGCAGTTATACATAAATGTACAACTTCCAATTACCAAAGAAAAGCGTTTCAAAACAGATTCCACAGAAACTTAATGGTTAAAACGAAGACTTAATAAAATTGAGGGGCGTCCACTCGACAATCGCTTTAAATCTACAGGGTATCCCGTACTTCCTTCCCCGACTAGAATAGGGCGAGGGTAAAGGGACTTACTTATAGGACACCTTGTACATACTCTCTATCCCAATGAACAGCTTCACGAATGGACCACTTTTATTTTAGAAGGGGCGGGGGGCATCAAATTAAATGAATCCCAAATATTCTCCACATTCTTACACGAAGATTTTTATTTACAAGAAATAACACCACAAACGCTAATGCTTATCTGTAATTGTCACGAGAAACTTAATATTTTGGGCGGAAGCAAAACCAAGGTGTGTGTGTGTGTGTGTGTGTGTGTGTGTGTGTGTGTGTGTACAAACACAGAGGGTGTCCCGTAAGTCTGGAACCATAGGGCAAAATGATAAAAACGGCAATAAAAACGCTGGAGACTTTTGGGGACTTTGTGAAATGAGCGAGGATGGTAGCGGCTGTGTCATCGTCGGTGGATGTCCTCGGAGGTCCACTGCGTGGTTTATCTCCTATGGATCCTGTTTCCCTGAACTTTGCTACAAGTTTGCCGACACAGCTGTGTTACCGGCGCGCGGTTCGGATGCAATCTGTTAAATTCCTCAGCGACCTCCCTCCGACTCCGATTTCCTAGGAGCAGAATTACCTGGATGCGTTCTTCCTTACTCAAAGACATCATGGGCACTTGCATAAACGCAAAAACATGAATTACTTATTTTACCCTATGGTTCCAGACTTACGGGACAGTGTGTGTGTATATATATATATATATATATATATATATATATATATATATATATATATATACACACACACCTTTGGTTAGCTTCCGCCCGAATTGTTCATTCTGACGAAGGTCAAGCTTTTCACTCCACCTTAGACCTACAGTTTAACGTGGAATCCGAACCACGCCCCATCAGCAGCCCAGCGTCTTAACCACTAGGCCACCTAGGGTACCCATTTATCTACCAACCACTTTATTGTGTGGAGGGATGAACAGCTGGGTTTTGCTGCGCGCCGGCTGCCGTCGGGTCTCGAACCCGGGGCCGATGGATTCGTAGTCAGCGACGCTAATCACTACACCACCATATATATATATATGCGTGTGTCATACGTCCTAGAAATTATGGACATCGTACATGGTGAAAAGGTTTGTCTGCAATTGCATTTAATATTTTCTTACAATTGTTTGCAATTTCAGATTTGGGTATCATTACTCAGTTTTACCCCAAATTTCAATACTATTTTTGATGGTGTTTACTGTTATCAAATCTTTGTATTGCAAAAATAACTTTTGTTCCAACATTTTTTTCGCTTGATCTCATGAGTTTTCCCTTTATGAAATTCAAAATCCCTTTAATCGAAAGAACCTAAAATTCTGTCCACTCCAAAAATTGACCTTTAAACTTCACAACGAAATTGAACAGTAATATTAAATATTTATAAGTGACCTTGCAGAGTAACTGATGATAAAAAAAACCCTCTCCTCATATATATTATATATATATATTTCCGGACCCCGATCCCAACCCCCAAAACAACTCAAATAGGGTATTTTCGGTTGGGGAGCAGCTGGTTAAAGGGCCGAAATGCGCGGCTTCGCACCATTCAAAGGAACGCGCAAAGCGGGAACCACGTGCTCTCCTCTCTTCCAGGCGCTCTTCCCTGTCTGGAGGCCAAAACAAGGGGTGGGGCCATACCATGCCCGCCAACAACACACTCGACACGACAAATTACGCGCGAACAAATCTACGCAGCGAGCATAAAATACGCCTGTCTTCTCTTTTAAATTAAAATTTAAACCAATACACACCGATTGCTTTTAAAAAGGCGGGGAACCCATTTGCCAAAGCTGGGCACTTGCGGTTTTTTTTTGCGGTACTGCGGTACTACCGCACTACCAAACCGGTACCGCATAACGCAGTACCGCAAAGGATCGCTGAAAGTACAGCCTGTACTTTCAGCGATCCTTTGCGGTACTGCGTTATGCGGTACCGGTTTGGTTGTGCGGTAGTACCGCAGTACCGCAAAAAAAAACGCAAGTGCCCAGCTTTGCCATACACGAGCTAGCGACCCCTTTATACGCATTGAGTGAATATGTCGTACCGAGTGCTAAGGTTTCAAAAAGGTTTTTTTTTATCTCTACAGCTTCGTCTAATAGTAATTGAAAGCAAGAACGACAAATATCCTCCAAACCACACCCAGAAGACTTTTTTTTTTAAAAGATGCGAGGAAGAATTGCCATCAAATTAGATAATGTATGTACGAATACGCTACACCACGAACTGATGACGCGCAGAATGTGAAAAAAAAATTACAATTATTTCAAACGACACCGTATATTTAAGCAGTTTTAATTCATTAACCTCGGCGCTGAGCTCCGCGTTCTAAAATCGGTCGAATGTAGAAAAAGCATTCAGTATCTATACTAGCATATTCCCACCGCAAATTTGAATAGTTCGATATATTTTCTGAACGGGATATAATGAATGATTAAGTAGCTAGTCACCGATTCGCTCCAAATTGTCGAGTAACGGTAAAGACCGAGTGGAAATCGAAGTTCTAATTACCCCTAATCAATCGCTTCGTTGCAAAGTGCATTCGTAGCACGAATGAAGGACGACAATGACGGAATCGACGGGGTCCAAACGCCGCATTGACGTCCTGCGCGATGTAACGGTAAACGAGCGCTCGTATCGCCCCATTTCATTAGGTACGAAATAAAGGGAAGAAAGTGCAGCCCATACAATTTCCTTTGCTTATTGATCGCCCCCCTCACCATTCACCAACTTCTTACGGTCCTCTCTCTTTCTCTTCCTCCTCCTCCACACACACTTTTATGGCTGCGAAGTGCTTGGGTTTTCGACTGAGTAATAACTACACGAAATAAGTGGAAGTGTGAAAGAAAACATCCGAAGTTGTTCATAATCAGGCCATTGAAAAGATTTATCGGAACAAAGTATTATTTCACTGGCAACATTTTAAAACGTTCCGACCGGCAAGAACTATTTCCAGGGTCAATGAGTAGACTAGAGAGCGAGATGAGAGGAAAGGCAGAAAGTACAAACAAACTCGGGAAAACGAGGTGAGGACCTCTTTTTCCCAGTTCGAATTAAAAATATTCGAAGCGGAAATGCTTTTTTCAATACAGTATGTCAACGCCTCTTTTTGCAGTTCTACGATGGAGAATGATACAAAGAAGAGAAATGCCCAAATATAAAATATATCTCGAATTATATACGTTCCTTCATTTTAATGTGGAAGTGTGTGTATATATATATATATATATATATATATATATATATATATATATATATATATTATATATATATATATATAAGCAAACAACCACAAGGAAAAGGAAACACAAAGTCCGAGCGCTTTCGTGATTCACATTATCCTCCTTGATAATGTGAATATATCACGAAAGCGCTCGGACTTTGTGTTTCCTTTTCCTTGTGGTTGTTTGCTTATTAATAAGGTCACGTGTTATTTTGTGATTCTAGTGCATATATATATATATCCCCATTTATGTAACTTTACGTTATTAAACCTACTATTCGAAACTAGGAAAATTTTGAAATACAGTCCACAATTCGTCTTGATGAGGTCTTAGCTTTATGGAAAATGCTTAATTAGCTCTTCTACAAAAGCAATACTCAAAGATGAGCCCCTTTTTTTCCCTTTAAATATTCGAAATCAGTAAGAAAACTTAGGGCGCATTCTATACAAGGTAGGAATCATTGATTCCTACTTACGCGCCCAACAATAACCATAACTAAAGGAGGGAGGATGAAACTTAGCCAGCTAGAAGAAGAAGAAGGGTATCCGATCCTTCATTCCTAAAAGATATGGCATCATGAATAACGCAGCGACAAATAGGAACGGAGATCTATCTAAATAGCGCGTGACAACGGTGCCTATTTTATTCTCCTTCGCGAATGTATAAACAATACCAGCACGCCCTTCTCATCATTAAAACAAACGCCCCACACGTAACTCGCTCGTATTTGCCTTTCCTTCTCCCGTAATGTGTCTGGCTCCCAAACGAATGCACAAACATGCACGAGGCCTCCTCCTCCTCCTCCTTCGTCCACTTCCCCTTCCCTCCCTCCCCCCACCGAACACTTTTCTCTCCCCCCTTTATTATCCGTTATCCTCGCTCCCCCAAAATATCGATCGGGCCAGGGTCAGTATTCCCGCCAAGCAATCCTGGCGTGATTCCTTTCGATAGGGTCACTCCACTCCATTTGCCGCAGGAACCTCGCCTCTCCTCCTCCTCCTCGTCCTCCGAAATGGCAGTAGATGAGTAATCGCAATTTCAATAATGAACGAAACGCACTATACGTTACTTCGAAGACAAAAGTGGCACTCACTCACTCTCATCCAAGATCTGAACACGCATTTCTCCACTTCTCCGTGAAATACTTCCAAAAATTAAACGCAATCGAAACGAATGAATGGGAAAGTGGTGTCGTTCGCAGTAACGGTTACATACGTACTACTTAAACAGAGTTGGTGTAAATACGGAAGTGAATGTCAGTAACTGAGGAGGAGGAGGAGGAGGACGCTTAAGGATGGCGTGCTTTACCGAAGGATTTTTGCGAAGAGAAGAAGCGAGAATAATTAAAACGCGTTCTTCGGAAAACAACTGAAGAAAATCGTACGAAATTGTATAGTTAAACAAAAACTACATCCACTACATTCCGCCACCACATCATCCAAGTGGTAATATATAATACTACGTAGCCGTTACTGCTTTTCCTCTAAACCAAATTAAAATGTTCATTAGCCGTAGGAAAAATGAGGATTTAAGTCTACGGGTTCAAATCGCGATCTTCCACGATATTTGCTCCCGTATCCTTCGTATTCGAGTCCCAAAATGAATTCCCGCTTCCCGGATGAATGTTTTTACCTTATGAAATAAAATAATTGATATCATTAAAGTCTCTCCCAAATAAATACCAAATTAATTAAATACGGTATTAATGATACCTCGCTGCCAGTCCTATTCAATATTCCTATAGAAATTAATACCTCAAAAACCTATTCAAATCTCGACAATTACGCATATTTCACTCGCCGTGCATGACCAACTATCTATTCTATTCTCCCCCTTTCATAAATGGTGGCCGCTCAGTATTAAGATTAAATTAATGCTGAACCCCCCTCCCCCCCCTGCTTTTCTTTAGTAAAACTTGGCTTGCTTTCAGATCAAAATACTTTCTCTTCAAAGTAAGTTTTTTCCTCTGGAAAAACGCAGAATTTCCACAAACAAGTTATCCAAATACTATTTTACATATATATATATATATATATATATATATATATATATTAGAGAGAGAGAGAGAGAGAGAGAGAGAGAGAGAGAGAGAGAGAGAGAGAGAGAGAGAGAGAGAGAGAATGTTAAATGAAAAATTCGTCTAACTGTGGTTTATTATTATGGTCATACGCATTACACCCTACTGCAGAAATGAGGTGAATAAACAACTGGCGATCGTTTGCTCAAAAACAAATCCGAGATATTTCATCGAGCTAGCAAAACAAACGTAATCCGAACATCGTCAAATGAACAGTTATGAAAACGCGACACACTCGCTACAACCTACAAATTATATCCCCATCTCCCAACAATATAAATGTACACTCGGTGAAATTTTTATAACCCCCGAGGAAAACCTACCCAATCCTTGCCGTTTCCGTTAACTTCAAACGAAAATAGGCGCACTCTTTTCGTGTGTGACGCAATCATTTTGTGCCGAAATGAAATTCCTGTCTTCTGCTATACGACATATATATAATATATATATATATATATATATTATATATATATATATATTATATATATAACTGCAATGACCACGCAGTATATAAATGAATAGAAACGACATAAGTGTTAAGGAACGTCTCTGCACACGAGGAGGAGAGACGTTCCTTAACACTTATGTCGTTTCTATTCATATATATATATATATATATATATATATATATATATATATATATATATATATATATATATATATATATTATATATATATATATATATATAAAACCAAGTAACATCCTTGTAAGACTTGTGAAACTCTTGTTAAAGATCTTTTCCCCCGGACCTTGTAGAAGTGGAACAATAAAAAGTGTCGAAAGCAGCTCGAAGAAAACTCGCACGTTCTAGTTATGAAAAACGATAACTGCCGCATTTCCACGCGCAAATTAATGACGTCACTAGCATTAAATCACTCATTTTTCTTAAACACCCACGAAAAAGGCGGGAAGGTGGAAAACCCACGAGGCATAGAGGCTCATCGCGACTTACCCCGAGGTCCCGAAGCGCCGCCGGGGAACTTTTCCACTGGAATTCCAAATATTTAGTCTCTCGCTTCCATGACATTCACCGCGTCTCGCGTTTTCGTAACGGAATCATTTTTAGCGGCAACCCGCGTCCCGAAGTGTTCGTCACACGGCCCCAACATTCGTGGTGGTGGGGATGGTACCCGGGCACATAATTTGAGTCAAAAGGGACCGAGGAATTTGCAATTGAGAAGAAACCGAAGGAAGGAGTGGAAAAAAATAATAATAATAATAATAACCACCAGGTAGGTGATACGATGCAGACCTCTCAGTCAAAGCGAATAGGGCGAGCACTAGAAACATCATGCCGCCCTTAGTGGAACACACTGTTGTTGTTGTTGTTGTTGTTGTTGTTGTTGTTCCCTTTACGGCCATCTTATCGCCCTCCTGCTTAATAATTTCTGATTGGGAACCAACGCGGATCAAACATTTTATAAACAATCACACGAACACAAGCTTCGTTTTTCTCATTTTGTCATTTCGTGAGATTGGGGGATTTCACACGTATTTACAACGCATTACAGAGGCGTTCATGACACGAAACCTCCCTCCACAAGAGTCAAATCCCTACTAGGCAATTCTGAGAGCACACTCGCCGTAGATCGTACTACATCACCACTTCCCTTCCCCCGCTCAGCCCCTATTTCAGCCCAAATTTACCCACCCCGACTCTTCTTCTCTTCCCTCGCTGCTTTGCCTCTTTGCCCCCACCGATCCTTGTCCCTATTCACCCCCCCCACACTCCCCCCGATGGAAGGGACCGAGAGGGGCGGGTGTCTTTTAGTCTCATTGCCGATTCCTGGTCTTCACTTTCTGGCTTCCTAATTCATCGCTTTCCTTTCCTGTTAGTCTGCTGCACAACATAAATGGAAATCGCTTTACATTATCAAGCGCTTCCAAGTGCTTGGCGTCAAAATGGAATTAGGAAAGTGTTCAACTTCACTGCCAAGTCACCACCATTTTTGGGAAGAAGAAAAAAAAGTGTGGGAGAGCAAAACCTCCTTCCTCTCTCTCTATCCGTGATACATACAAGCATAATTATGCGTTACCGTATAACGACGCCGATTGAAATCTGTGCTTGGTGGAAAGCAAACTTAGTTGTAGTAAGGAAGCGCAGCAACAGCAATTGAGAAGGCGTTTAAACAATCAAAGAAGGTCTACGACGACGTACACTAGGGCACAAAAATAGAATGTAAACGCGTCTCCATAATCATAATGTCGCTCAATAAATTTATTCAAGCATCTCTCTCTCTACTGATAGGAGCAAGAACGCTAAATGACCATCTAGAGATGCAGCTTTAGGAACGGAGAGGGTAGATAGCAAGAGCAACTGCGTGGTCTTGCCGAGGGGAAGGGAGGGGAATGGGAGAGGCGCCGTTCAATACGGCCGAGGGAGGGGACAAGTACAACCGAAAAGGAGGGGCAACAGATTTCAGACAACCACAGTGAAAGGGCTTCACAGAGGAACGAGATGAAAAGAGAAACGGTGGAAGGAGAGGAGAGAAAAAGGAGAGAGATAGAGAGATAGAGAGATAGAGAGATAGAGAGTACACGGTCGGTTACTACGCTTTCTAAAGCATACCTGAGTCATTCAAAAGTCTTGTATTGCAATCACACGTACTCTTAAGCGACGTCAAGCACAAGGAGGATGAGAAACGCAAGAAATGAAAGGAGGTCGCATTCGTCAAAGGAAATAAAACGCCTAATTACGTATCAAATGAAGACGACCGCGCACACTTTAAAGGCACAACGCCATTCTCTTAGGAAACTCTTAGGGGTCGTTTAACCTCCTCCGTAATGGCAAAGGTCGTGCGACAGAGAGCGCATAGGCCTACGGCTCTTGGGACCCGGATTACCCAAGGGTCCCTACATCATCCGAACGCGGAAAAGACGGTCAGTTATGGAACGGAACCAATGTCCTTTAATCTTGCTGATCTAACTGGAGGCGGTGTAACCGCGTGACCACGACTCGTGGTAGTCGTCTCGGGGGGGTGAAAAACGTGCCCAAATGACTCCCTGACAAAGGGAATAAAGCAAATTAATAAATAAAATGTAAAACGAAGCAGGAACACCATTTACATCCACGAAACTGTAATACTTATTCCCGTGCCAAATCGGACTGTAACGCGAAGAATACAGTGGCGGTTGGCGAGAAAAGGAGAAACTCTCCCCGAATCGCCTCAAAATGTAAACCTAAGATAAATGAATGATAATTGCGCATCTCTCGAACCGACCGACCGACCGACCGACCGACCGCTACATTCTCAAATATCCAAAACTGAAGACAAAGTCGTAAGTAAATATTAAGCCAGTGAACGAACGCTTTCAACAACTAGAAAAGAGAATTGCGTTTCCCGCAATGGGATGTTAAACGTTAATTAGAAGATCAATCGCATCATGTCAATTCATCTTATAATTGCGCGCTATTGATCCAGGCGGGAAGAGGTGGTAGTGGTGGTGGTGGTACGCATTTAGCAGAGGCCTATTTAATTGAATCCAATTTACAGCTTTTTCCCGAAACAGAATTACGTTACAAAGGATTATATTCATTTCACGTACGTACGGAAAGGTCCTTTGAAAAAAAGGGCGGGGGGGAGGGAAATCACCGAACGCTTTTTTTGTTCTCGAACCGTATATATATATATATATATATATATATGGGGGGGGGGGGGGCACGGCGCGCGCGCACCATAAGCGGTGGAAAGCGAGCGTTCAATAGTCAATATACATGACTAACAATACGCAGAATTCTTAGGCATAAATTAGATATATTAAATGCTGATTCACCTTACAAGAGAACTATGATTTATGGGGTTCCCATCTCCTCCTAATTGAATTCTACTAAAATGGGGTTCCTCCACCCCCGCTAACAATTTAGGTTTACTCGAGTGACGTTAATCACGCGAGAAAAGTCTGGAAATCCGAATCTTACGACGATTCATTAAAAGTTCGGGAGACTGCTCCGCTACTAGTTCGCGGTCAAGCGACGTCGATCAAAAACGCCGCTTGGAAGCGGCTGTAAGCGAATATACATCTAATAATTACCGTAGATCTTCGTCAGAGTTTACGTTCAGAAACTATTAAAAGCGAAAAATCGCGAGAATATATACGCGTACTTCTTAGCAATTATTTTTAAAAGTAATTAATTTTGTTATTGCGTACAAATAAGGAAGAAAGAAGAAGTTGGCGAAATGCGTAAAATGGTCGAGCTCCGATTACTCTTCCGGTTCGTTTCAAACTGGGGTCGCAACTTCGCCCGCAAGAATGAGAAGCTAGTGAGCC
>JAJOZX010000990.1:27500-57500 GCA_023014485.1 Bathynomus jamesi | reverse complement strand
ATCTACCTGCAACCAAACAAAATTAAACAAAATTAACATCGACACAAAGCAGTATCTTTAAAAGAAAATTATTGCATCAATTTCTAGGGTCCTTAAATCCCTTAAATACGGTACCGTAACTAACTAAACAGATCTTACGCACGTGCTGCTCACAAGCTTTCACCTCATATCAATTTTTTTCCTACCTATATATATATATATATATATATATATAAAACCTTCGTTAACCTTGGTTTTGCTTCCGCCCGATTTGTTATTCTGACGAAGGTCAAGTTTGTTACTCCACCTTAGACCTTCATTTTAACCTGGAATCCGAACCAGGCACCACCAGCGTCTTAACCACAAGGCTACCCAGTGTGTGTGTGTGTGTGTGTGTGTGTGTGTGTGCACACATATAACGGAAATATTTCATGCATTAGAATATAAATAAATACATTAATGACAAAACATTATTTGTAAACAAAATTAAATGGAACGTGTAGAGTTTCTACTCGCGTATATGGGGTGATTTTGGCTGAAGGGGTGACATTGGCATTTCTTAAAAAAACTGGTTTTATGCATTTTGTGCTAAAATAAACCGTTTCATGGGAAAAAGGACTCTTATCATTTTTAATCTATGGAGTTTTGCCTATCTATTTGCCTAAACACTTTTTTTTTCTACGTTCCTGAAACTTGTCGTAACAATTGTCAGCATAAAACTCGCGTTTTTCTGCTCACAATTGTCACAACATAATTCATAATGAAGATAAGAGAAAAAAGTGTTTAGACAAATAGATAGGCAAAACTCCATAGATTAAAATGATGAGAGTCCTTTTTACCATGAAACGGTTTTTTTAGCACAAAATGAGTTTTTTTTTTTAAGAAATGCCAATGTCAGCCCTGGAGTCAACAAATCACTCCATATTACGACTATTTTATTAGCTTGTTATACGCATTGCGAAAGTACACACACACAACCATAATTAATCAATCGCAAATAAGAGAAAGAAGCGCGATTTTTTTTTAATATGAATTACGTACAAATAACATCTAATTCTGTATACAAGTTTCTTTTTCAATCCATGACTCGAACGTTTTGTCAACTACTCAACAGCGATCTAGTCGGAAGATTTTGCCACCAAAGTTGAATAGACATAGTGCCCGCGTCATCCGCTACAGTACGACAAGATACTGACTGCCTCGCTAGCAGCTTTGAGTCTTGAAAAAGTAGTTTGCAGATTTTCCCAAAACTGTAGGTGTAGAGGATTGCTATCTTGGGAATGCGGATAGCGCACTCGGGTACTCATCTACTTATCTTTCTCTCGTGATGGAGGTTGACATCTTTTTGGCCAGGATGTAAAGACGCGAAACGCTATACTTTACTCCGTCTCACCGGTGGGAGTGTTCGCGTTGCTCGTTGCGCTAACTAGTGTCAATGTACTTAACTAATTTATTCCCAATATATACTCTGTAAATTTTGTAGCATTTGATGGTTATCATTTCATTTTAAATCGTGGATCAAGCACAGCTGCATAACAAACTTCTTCACGCAATGAATCATACGGTGAAAGACGTTTATCCAGACCCTTTCAAAGCTGAAACTATTTTGCCGTTTAATCTGCAATGGGCGGTTAACGGCTTTTAACTAGTGATGGGACGATACCAAGATTTTAACGATTCCGATACCACTAAAAAGTCTCGATTCCGATACGATTCTCGATTCCGATTCTCAATATTTTTAAAATAATTCTATACTTGTTTTCTGGAAATTGTCATATTTTACTCTGGTAAGATTAACTATTTACATTATGAGTATGGTAATATATTATTAAATTATAATATTGATTTAAAAATAAAAATCAACTGTAAGTTGTAACAATTCATTTTAATCTTTTGATTACACATCATGGATATACATGTTTTAATGTATAGCTACAATACATAAAAATAAAATTTGTTATCCTCTTTCATTTAAATTTTAAAGTTTACATTGCAAAACTGGTTCAATTAAAAGTTAAAGAATCGTTTTAAGAATCGGTAATCATAGTACAATTCTCTCGATTCCGATTCCTGAAAAATGCTCGATTCTTCCGATTCCGATTAATCGTCCCATCACTACTTTTAACTCTCAAACGCGAGGCAACACACACACACACAGTTTTTTGGCACTGAACAAAATCGGTTCTCTCCTCGAAAGGTGTTAAGATTATAATTCTTCAAGTATGCTTCGATCATAATCAGTTCGCACATTCCAAACCAATTTGTCTTGGTAATGTTTACGACAGACTATCATTTTAACTCCAGAGTTCCATCGCGCTGCTCTCGCTAGTCGCAATTTGTCTTTTTTTCCCGTCAAGAAGCTCAGTCGCGACTGCGGACTTCTCTACGTGGATTATTACTTTAGATGCCCGTTATTGTTTTACGAAGCGCTCTAGCCTCGCTCATACAGTCTTTAACCATTAACTGTAAAATATGAGCGAAGCAAGAACAATGCCCATTGCCCAGGAAGGAACTAAAATTCAGAGTTAGGGTCGAGTGTAGCGCTTAATGAATTACGTAAAATGTTCAGCGTCATCGTTTCGCTGTCGGAGTCGTCGTCGTTATCGAAGGTTATCAAGAAAAACAGCAGTATGCATAAAGTCAGGAAGCGAGAAAGCCTTTTATCATATTAAAGGCATTATCAGTTACAATGTAGGTTACTTTACCGTTAATGTTGTACGTATTTACAATCTCGATAATGTCTGCTGCGTGTCGTTCTTTAACCCTCATCCGGTACAACAGGGTCAAACAGTGAAAGAGATCTACAGATCTACAGAAGCTAAGGCTAACAAAGACGAGGGTTAAACCTACAGCATGCTAGCGTAACTGAGCACATTGTAAGGCTCAGCGAAAAGTCCAGTTATACCTACAAAGCTACGCATTTCACGACTGACCCAAATACATCCCCAAACACAATCTGATTTAACTTTTAATTCAGAATTTGGCGTATTTGATCGCGCTTCCAACTGATTAGGGTAGACTGTAGAGGATAAGCGTTTGCGACTCGGCACTCTGACTCTGTACGATGGTCAAAAACAGCTCAAAACGACTTAAATTCTGATGACTGTACTACGGACGGGGTCTGCATTGTATCAGCCGCAAACTCTACAAGCTCGTCAGTAATCTGCAGTTGTTTAAGGCCATTAACGAGTGATTTTGAACCAATCACCTAACTCTTAACTGATGGCTGTTCTAATGAACAGTTTTTTCCTAGATTTTTCTTTAAGTACTACTCGATGTTTGAGCTCCAAATCAGAAAAAAATTTAGTCACCACAAATGTGGGAAGAGCACATTCGTAATTTATGCAACACAGCAGCATTTATATTTTACAAAACACGAGACCACAAACAGGTGGTGGTGTAGTGGTTAGCGTCGCTGACTACGAATCCATCGGCCCCGGGTTCGAGACCCGACGGCAGCCGGCGCGCAGCAAAACCCAGCTGTTCATCCTTCTACACAATAAAGAAAGTGGTTGGTAGATAAATGGGTACCCTAGGTGGCCTAGTGGTTAAGACGCTGGGCTGCTGATGGGCGTGGTTCGGATTCCACGTTAAACTGTAGGTCTAAGGTGGAGTGAAAAGCTTGACCTTCGTCAGAATGAACAATTCGGGCGGAAGCTAACCAAAGGTGTAACTATATATATATATATATATTTGAACTCAGAATGGTCCCCTGAGGTTTTTTCCATGATACACACAGACCGTGCATGGAACAAGGAACTCTTCTGGGAAAATTAAATCCACTATAGTCCAAATAAGTAATGGTAAATGACAAACACTGTAGTTTTTCTTTTTCACGATAGAAGCCCGACGTGGGCAACGGGTCACTGGGACAGAGGCCCCAAAAATATAGCTTCCCTCATCAGCTATCTGCAAAGCAGATAGGATCCAACTTTGGGACAGGATCTAGTGGTTATAGCTACACCTAGCCTACTATATCCAGAACCATTCTGCGTTCAATCTCATCATGAAACGGACATGTTATGTGCCTTGAAAAGTGGACGCTCAATTTTGCCAGTTGAGGTTTAAGTTTTGGTTTTTGGCTAAAAATACAAGTTACCCTTTTTTCTTTGATGTATTCAACCCAACGTGAATGCAACGAGTCTTTTGCTTATATTGAGGTTCTGAATATAGTAGGCTAGGTGGTGTAGCTGTACCCCACCCAGATCGTGTCCCAAACCTGGATCCTATCTGCTTTGCAGAGGGAAGCTATATTTTTGGAGCCTCTTTGAGAGTGACCCGTTGCCCACGTCGGGCTAACATCATTAAAAAGAAAATACTATAGCGTTTGACATTTACCATTACTTATTCGGACTATAGTGGAAGTTAATTTTCCCAGAAGAGTTCCTTGCACGGTATATATATATATATATATATATATATATATATATATATATATTATATATATATATATGTTAACTGCAAACACGCAATATAATTAACGTAAAGAACGACGCTTGTATAGGAGAATATTCCGCGCAAGATGAGGAGGAAGAACGAAACAAATGAAAAAATGAGGTAACCACCCGGGAATCGAACCCGGGATCTTCCGATTGCGGTCAGATATGATAACCATTACACCATAGGCCTCACTCGAACAAATGCCGTAATTCTCCTACATACGCGCAGAAACCAATGCCCCAAGGGGGCACCTCCCGCATGCCGTACATTATATACATTTTAACTGCAAACACGCAGTATAATTAACGTAAAGAACGCCCCGTTGGGGCATTGGTTTCTGCGCGTAAGTAGGAGAATTACGGCATTTGTTCGAGTGAGGCCCATGGTGTAATGGTTATCATATCTGACCAGCAATCGGAAGATCCCGGGTTCGATTCCCGGGTGGTTACCTCATTTTTTCATTCTTCCTCATCTTGCGCGGAATATTCTCCTATACAAGCGTCGTTCTTTACGATATATATATATATATATATATATATATATATATATATATATATATATATATATATATATATTATTATTAAGTTTGGGAAGAACCGATTCGCCTCTATTTAAAAGGGCATATCTCGGCGGAAAAACAAAGAAAAAGTGAGAGGAAAGACGGAGGAAAAAGAAAGGGTGGAGGGGACAGTCGAAGTGGAAAAAGACCAAGGATGACAAGGACTGCAGGGTCGAGCCCCATCATCCTTGGGTGCTAGGACCGGGAGGGCGCACGTGAAACATTCAGGAACAAGCACGTACAAACGAGCACAAAGAGCACTCGAGAGCATGAGCTTAGAACCTCCTTGCGATATATATATATATATATATATATATATATATATATATATATATATATATACACACACACACACACCTTATGAACCTTATGTTGTTTCGCGCGTTGGTCTCTCTTCACACAGAGATCAAGCTGGTGCCCCGCCTCTAGGTCTGGCTTGGTGGAGGAGCGAGTTGCTTTCTTGCGCTCTCCATCGTACATATCCAGGCACGCCCGGCTCATCTGGTACCGTCCTGAGCCATGCATCCAGTCTTCTCTTGAAGACTTCAACTTTGTCCCCCGTTACGTTTCTGAGGTCCTTTGGAAGCTGGTTGAAAAGTCTTGGCCCCCTGACAACCAAGCTATTTTCCTTCAGAGTTGAGGAGGTCCCTTGTCGGGCCCTTAATTTGGGAACACTATACATTCTGCCTTTCCTATTTTCCAGTGTTGTTTGAATGATAATTGGGTTTAGTTTTAGGTTTGGTACCAGTTTTTCGATCATTTTCCATATGTAGATTATGGTGTATCTTCTTCTTTCCAGGGAGTACATATTTAGTTTACGTAGTCTTTCCCAGTAGTTGAGTTCTTTGCAGCCATCAATCTTGGCTGCGAAATGCCTTGGCATTTCTTCTAGTTTATCAGTTTCTTCCTTTTTATATGGGGACGTCAAAACTGAGCAGTATTCAAGTTTTGGTATAATCAGTGTTTTTAGCAGGGGAATCATTACTGTCCTGTCTCTTCTCTTGAACGTTTTTAGTACCTCTCCGGCGACTCTTTTTGCTTTATTTATCGCTACCTGATTTTGTGTTTTGAATTTCGCATCATCGATCATTATTATCCCGAGATCGATCGGTTTCGTGCTTCTCTGAATTCCCTGTCTATCTGGAGCATAATATGCAGTCTGTTTAAGTTCTTCTCTTCTACCATATCTTAAGAGCTGAAATTTCTCGGTGTTAAATGACATGTTGTCTTCTGACCATTTGTATATTTTGTTCGTGTCCCTCTGCAAGGCCTCCACGTCATGTACATCGCTGATTTTTCTGCTGATCTTTGTATCGTCTGCAAAGGATGTTACTATACTGTTGCTGTTTACTCTGCTGTTTGTCTGTTAGCATGATAATGAACAGGAGTGGGGCCAGTAATGTCCCTCGTGGTACTGAGCTGCGTACTTCCGATTCTGATGATGATATACCTTGAATTTTGACGACCTGCAGACGTTCTTTGAGGAAGTTGTAGATCCATTTTCCCACTTTGCCTGTTATTCCCACATATTTCATTTTATGTGCTATTATACCATGGTCACATTTGTCGAAAGCTTTAGCAAAATCTGTGTATATAACATCGTAGTTGTCATTGCCTTCCAATGCATCTAGGATATTGTTGTAGTGTGCCATTAGTAGTTGTGATAGGCATGATCTACCTGATCGGAATCAATGCTGATTTTCTTTGAATCTTTCCAGTGTCTCCAAGAAATCATAAATTCTCTCTCTAACTATTCTTTCAAATACTTTGGTGAGGTGGGACGTCAATGACACTGGTCTATAGTTCTTTGCTCGAGATCTGTCCCCTCCTTTATATATAGGGACAATGTTTGCTCTTTTCAAGATGCTCGGTATTTCCCCAGTGTCTAGGGATCTTCTCCATATCCAATATAAAGGTGTAGCTATTTCATTTTTACAGTTTTTAATCAATAATGCGTTCCAATTGTCCGGACCCGCAGCTGGATGTGGTTTCATTTGTCCTATAGCTCTCGCTACATCTTCTGGTGTAAAATCAAAGTCTGTTATACAATATACTCTCCTCGCAATTCCTCTTCAAAGAATGCATTTATGTCAGGTATCGCTTTGTCACTTTTTGGGGTAATGAAAACTGATTCATATTGAGCTCTCAATGTATCAGATATTTATTTTGGATCGTCTGTTAGTTCATTATTTCTCGTCCTTGAGGGCCCAATAGCGGCATGCGTTTTTGTTTTCCTTTTTGCATAGCTATAGAAGTATTTTAGATTTTCCTTTATTTCTTCTACCGCCTCTCTCTCTTAATGGTCCTTAATCAGGGCTTGTATTTCCCTATCGATACCCTCCAGTTTTTCTTTTGCTTTCATATATATATATATATATATATATATATATATATATATATATATATATATATATATATATATATATATATATATATATATATATATAAGTAATAGGCCTATATAAGCATTAAAACTTCGCAAAATATCTTACCAACACCTTATGAAATTAAGAAATGTAATGTTAACTCGTACGAAATTATTTTTCTGGCTTAATAGTTTCTTTTCAAAATTTGAATTGCACGCACGCACGCAATTATATATAATGATCATAAATAAGTATTTTAAACAGGAAAAGTTTATATTTTACCCAACTACAAAAAATATACTTTTCTTCCGAGTGATTACTAAATACTTCATTAATAGGGTTTCTCAACCGGGATCCCGGGTGGAAAATGATAACCTTAAATCCCGGGATTTCCCTCGTTTTACAAAGTATTCTAAAAACGTTATTTCAAATAGTTTTACATTAATTTACTAGTGTATCTAGAAAATACAGAGACCATTATGATGCAAATTTATAATAGCACGAATCACGTTGCGTTGTACGACTCGAATAGTGCCTATAATAATATGCCCTCTATATTATAGTTGTGAATGTGTAATGTGACTGGAATTTCTTGACTGACTGACTGACTGACTCGGGAGTGAAAGGCAGTCATTTGATTTCCCTGAATCGAACATTTTGCGTTTTAGTGGATTTTAATTTCGGTTCTTATTTTCAATTCAGTAGCCCACCTTTCGCTGTTGATAGTTTTCTTTTTTACTAAAAATTAGTTAAAAGTATGTAAAAAGTATTATGCTCGTATAAATTACACTATAACATAATTTATTCTTGTTGAAGTGCAAAGCCGCAAATTAGCATTGCAGGCATAACCGCCTAGGCTATATATCGTATTTATGTTTCTGCAGTGTTTGAAACTCGGCTTAGGCCCTGCCCTATCATTTATATTTATCATTATTGCGTTAAAATATTTAATATTAACTAACTAATCTAGATTTATCGAATGCTTAATCATTTCAAGACTCATTATTATTTTTAATAAACCGGGAAATTCCGGGATCCCGGGACGATGGCCGATTTTGTCCCGGAAAACGGGGATAGTGAAAACCCCCGAAAACGAGAAACCCTATTCATTACATTCTAAGGCATATAATAAATATTACTGTCTAGAGAAGCATAGCCATAACAAATTAAGTTAACTTTTCAAATATGTCAGCCAATGAATATGGTTCGCCACCCATAATAGATCGATCGCCATAATGGAAACTAAACTACTAGTTCCCGTAAGCTCCGTAAATAAGTTAAATACATGTATAGGCCTAAATTTAGTAGTAAGACCTATGAAAATTGTTTAATTCTTCAATAACTAAAACAAACTAAAATGAAATATTTGGTTTTCTTTACACATTAACTTTTAGATGCGTAAGTAAGTTCGAGATAGTCTTTCCCGAGCTTCGAATGAAAGATCGCCCTATTTACATTATTTCTTTATATTCAACCGAAACATGATCAGGAAGTTCATAATGATGAAACGCTAAAAATGATTTAATAGCCATCATTAACTATTTAGTAGAGTTAAAAGTTGTTCTTACTGAGAAAGACCGGTTAAAGATTTTTTCTTAAAACCGATATCTCGACAACTATTTAAGGTTATAACATTCGCGTAATAAACGAACCACTAGTGAGGGGAAACCAAACTTAATTAAATGACAATTATACCACGCAGTGAACGGGAAACGCTAAACGCCGACTTCACTGGTACGATATATATATATATACGGGGTGATTAAAAAGTGTTACGCTTATATGGGAAGGAATTGCGGATGTCATCCAACCAATACCACCAGAGACGCCTCGGGGCTCTGGAAGCAACGTTTGACCACTTTCATATACGCATAGATATCCGTGGACAGCGAGTACATACTGTATGAAGCACCGTTTGCATCACAACAAATGTTTACGAATAAAGTGGAAATAAAAAATAAAGATTAATATTCGTTTTAGCGCATGACCCGGACTTTGTGGTGGCAATAGGTTTTTCTTACGTAGAATTTAAATCTGAATCTATTTTCTTCTATAGTATTTCTCGCCCAAATTGATATCAGCGGAGATAAGTAATTTTTGGATCGATTAAAATCAATTGAAATCGTATGGTTTGTCAACCGTGACGCGTGGGAGGATTGAGTTTTTCTTTTCGCGTGCGTAGATGCATTTTCCGGAAGAAAACGACGTTGAGCTCCAAATTCAAATTCATCATGACCGTTGTGTGTACCGGTTGTGACCTCTCGTATTACAACGTCATTAAGCGGTGTTTTGACGATAACGAAGCCGCTGTCGAAATATTTCAGCAGCACGGAGTATTGCATTCGTCTCTAGATTGTCCAAAGTGCTCTAATCCTCTGAAATACCGTCAAGATCAGCACGCATTCTACTGTAACCACTAACGACTAGTATACCGACAAGTCCAAGAGGAAAATTCGTTGTGCTTTTCTAGGGTCTATGTCTCTAGGGTAACATGGTTTTTGGCATGAAAATTGGTTTTTCTCGTGTATTTCACCGTTATTTGCGTATTTCTGACCTTCAAATATTCCCACAGGGGAGTCAAGTAGGAGCACGGCGTTAGGCCTAGGTTAGGTTCGGTTTGGTAGGAGCACGCCCTCTTTTACCCCACAATTTCCCTCTATTTCAAAGCCCTGCCTACTTCCCGGGACTTCGAAATCGTAGGATTGGGGGGGGGGGGGGGGGTTGAAGGTCATATCTTCACAACCTTTCATTTGCACAAGAAATAAAGGTCAGATTCGCACAAAACTAAAATACATCAGAAAAACCAATTTTCATGCTAAAGTCATGTGCTAAGACTAATATTTACCAAAATAAAACCCTATAAAAGTGTTAACATTTTTTTTAATTAATGTGTGTGTGTGTGTGTGTGGGGGGGGGGGGGGGGGGAGAGGAATCTGTATAACTAGGAATTTCATACGGTTAAGTACTGATATTTTCGTTAAAACTGAAGAAAATATCACGACTTAACCTCGCATGAAATCCCTAATTACGCAGATTCCCTGTAACATTTACCTTTGGTTTGCTCCCGCCCGAATTGTTCATTCTAACGAAGGTCAAGCTTTTCACTCCACCTTAGACCTACAGTTTAACGTGGAATCCGAACCACGCCCCACCAGCAGCCCAGCGTCTTAACCACTAGGCCATCCAGGGTACCCATTTATCTACCAACAACTTCCCTTTTTTTTTTTTTGTGTGGAAGGATGAAAAGCTGGGTTTTGCTGCGCGCCAGCTGCCGTCACCGGGTCTCGAGGGCCGATGGATTCGTAGTCAGCGACGCTAACCACTACACCACGGAAGCGATACCTGACATAGATGCATTCTTCGAAGAGAAATTGCGAGGAGAATGACTGATTTTACCCCCCGGAAGATGTAGCGAGAGCTATAGGACAAATGAAATTCCATTCAGCTACAGGTCCCGGACAAATGGAACGCACTATTAATTAAAAACTGTAAAAATGAAATAGCTACACAGTCTTTATACTGGATATGGAGAAGATTCCAAGATACTGGGGAAATACCGAGCATCTTGAAAAGAACAAACATTGTCCCTATATATATAAAGGAGGTGATAGATCTCAAGCAAAGAACTATAAGACCATTGTCTTTGACGTCCCACCTCACCAAAATACTTGAAAGAATAGAGAAAATCTATGACTTCTTGGAGACACTGGAAAGATTCAAAGAAAATCAGGAGGGATTCCGATCAGGAAAATCATGCCTATCACAACTTATAGAGCATTATAACAATATAATAAATGCACTCGAAGGTAATGAAAACTATGACGTCATATACACGGATTTTGCTAAAGCTTTCGACAAATGCGATCATGGTATAATAGCACATAAAACAAAACATATGGGAATAACGGACAAAGTGGGGAAAATGGATCTACAACTTCCTCAGAGAACGTCTACAGGCCGTCAAAATTCAAGGTGTATTCATCTTCAGAATCAGAAGTACGCAGCTCAGTACTACAAGGTACAGTACTGGCCCCACTCCTATTCATTATCATGCTAAACAGAGAGAGAGTGGAGTAAACAGCAACAGTATAGTAACATCCTTTGCGGACGATACAAAGATCAGCAGAAAAATCAGCGATGCAAATGAAGTGGAGGCCTTGCAGAGGGACACGAACAAAATATACACATGGTCAGAAAACAACAATACGACATTTAACACCGAGAAATTTCAGCTCTCGAGATATGGTAGAAATGAGGAACTTCAATATACAGCATATTATGCTCCAGATAGACAGGATATTCAGAGAAGCGCGAAAACGATAAATTTGGGGGGTCGAGGATGCGAAATTGGAGAGAGAAAATCAGATCGCGATAAACAAAGCAAAGAGAGTCGCGGGACAGGTACTAAGAACCTTTAAACGAAGGGACAACAAAGTAACGATTTCCCTACTGATCATACCAAAACTTTAGTACTGCTCAGTCTTGACGTCTCGTATAAAGAGGAAGAAACTCGGATATTTCACAGCTAAGATTGATGGCTGCAAAGAACTCAACTACTAGGCAAGACTACGTAAATTAAATCTGTACTACTCGTAAAGATAAGAGGTGTATCATTTGGAAAATGATCGAAAATCTGCTACCAAACCTCAAACTGAACACAGTTACCATCTAAACACTGCGAAGTAGAAAAAGCAGAATGTGTAGCATTCCCAAATTAAACGCCCGACAAAGAACCTCTTCAAACACTTTAGGAAAAATAGCTTGGTTGTTATATATATATTATATATATATATATATACACACACACACAAACTCAGAATGGTCCCCTGAGAAACTTATGTTAAACACAGACCGTGCATGGAACAAGGAACTCTTCTGGGAAAATTAAATCCACTATAGTCCGAATAAGTAATGGTAAATGACAAATACCATAGTTTTTCTTTTTCATGATGCTAGCCCGACGTGGGCAACGGGTCTCTCGCAAAGAGGTCCCATAAATATAGCTTCCCTCACCAGCTATCTGCAAAGCAGACAGGATCCAGCTTTGGGACATGGATCTAGGGTTTAAAGCAAGCCTAGTCCCACTACATTCAGAACCTCTATATAAGTAAAAGACTCGTTTTCTTTGATTTATTCAATCCGACGTGAATGCAACGAGTCTTTTACTTATATAGAGGTTCTGAATGTAGTGGGACTAGGCTTGCTTTAAACCCTAGATCCATGTCCCAAAGCTGGATCCTGTCTGCTTTGCAGATAGCTGGTGAGGGAAGCTATATTTATGGGACCTCTTTGCGAGAGACGCGTTGCCCACGTCGGGCTAGCATCATGAAAAGAAAAACTATGGTATTTGTCATTTACCATTACTTATTCGGACTATAGTGGATTTAACTTTCCCAGAAGAGTTCCTTGTTCCATGCACGGTCTGTGTTTAACATTATATATATATATATATATATATATATATATATATATATATATATATCGCGCGCGCGCGCACACGCTGCACACCACAAGAAAAAATGGAAAGTGATTACGAGGCTTTTCGTGTGTCCATCAGTAACACCATCATTGTCTGCCGAGAGTACGAATGAATACACAAAAGGCCTTGTAATCACTTTCTCGTTGTGGGTGTGCATCACTTAATTATTTAACTTTAATTTTGAAATAATGGAATAAAGTGATAAGATATACTTGAACAGCGAATAAGTCTTATATTAATTGAATCGTATACAGGATTTACTGATGAGGCTTTCAAGCCTCCTTTTCTTTCGTCTTCATATTCTAATCGTAAAACTAAAATTCGAAAAACAAAAGGCCTAAAAGCCGCTTATTGCTAATGACTAATCATGCCATTATTTTTTTCTTTCATACACACACACAATTAACACGGAAGTTGAGTAAAATTTTTGAATTCAGTCATTTTTTTTCTCGTTTTCTTGGCAGTTACCGAGTATCGATGAAGCTAGTTTGATTATCCTGAAACCTGCCATGGAATAATGGTTTCAAGCAAGTACATTATACGTAATTGCTATCGCTGAACAATGTTGGTCCTTCGTTTCTGAGAAATATCTGACGTCCTACGGGCCTCAAAAGCAGTTTCACGACATTTTTGCGAAGGCATTTTAAATCCATAAAATTGAGAAACCGTTGAAAATGTTACCACGCGTTTAATTTACTTCAGTTCTAAATAGACGCTCGAGTATTATTATTATTATGGATACTTCTCTCGAAATTAAGACTCCGTCCTTCCTCCATATTTAAGATATTAACGATATAATATAGAGAATGGAACTCGTCCTTTGAATACGGTGTGTCGAGTGCGTGCGTAAGAAACCTGGCGGAAATGGGAATAAAATGAGTAAGTTCATTTCCTGGCCTCTTCATATCCCTTCTACGAGTTCATTAAACCCCTCGCTCTTCCTTCCCTTCCCCCCAAAAACCTTCCGCAACTTCGTTTCTCCCCCTTTTAACGTACTCCTTACATTCATTCACTTCTACGTCACACTAGTAGAGCGCGCATCCTTCGCTCCACTCCCACGCACGGAACCAAGGTTACGATATTTACCCCTACAAAGATTGGGAGGAGATGGGAGGGGGAGGTAGGGGGAGGAGGGGAGAGGAGGGGAGAGGAAATGATCGCGCGTTAACGTCTTCGCTTTCATTATAACGAAATTCAAATTACTTTATTTCCCAAATTTATGCCGTTAACGGTTAAGTCAACGGCAAATCGTAAATTACCTCCGACGACGACGCAATTCAGATGCTAAATTTTGAAGTCGCATTTTACTCGTATTAAAGTTTTGAACTCTTGGTCAGTCGCGGTTAAACTCTCGCAAGAGCGAAAATCTTTGGTACGCGAGGAAAGAATTTCCGCCGACGGTCCAATCGGTGGTGGGTTAATCCGTTTTTTTTTTTTTTTTTTTTTTTTTTTTTGCCGCAGAATGCGGTAATGGAACGACAGCAGGTGCGACAGGTAGGTTATTTTGCCTCTCTGACACGGGGTGAAGAGGATGGAGCGTTGGAAGGCGAACGGCGTGGTTTCCGGTGGCGAAACAATCTTGGTTACTGACGGTCATGCTGCACTGCGCGCCAATTACTCGAGCGATAGAGGGAGGTAGGGAAGGAGGGGGGGGGGGGGGGGGGGCGCAGGCAAGCAGGCAGCTCCGACCGCTTACTTCACTTTGGACTAAACGAAGAACAAATTAAAAACGAAGCGGACGATTAACGACGATTTCAGTCCGCTTCATTCGACGCATTAATTTCGAGTTCGAATGACGCGCTAACCAAACCACGAAAACTTCCCCTTACTCCGCCATGAGTACCCAACGCGGCTCACAGCCTATACCTTTCTAAAGAAAGCATGGAAACGCAATCCAACTGGGACGTGCGCGGATTAACAAACAGTGGCGCCCACATTCCCCGCATTCCCGCAGTTGCACTGACGCGCAAAGGACTCCAGGGACAACACGTAACTTTTCATACGACCGAAACTTCTTTGAGTGGTTGAAAGATGGACTGAGATTAGTTGGAAGAAACGTAGCGGTAGTAAGTCAATTTTCGGGTGCATATATATATATATATATATATATATATATATATATATATATATATATAACTGCAATGACCACGCAGTATATAAATGAATAGAAACGACAAGTATTAAGGAACGCTTCTGCACACGAGGAGGAGAGATAACGAATAAATGAAAAATGAGGCGAACCGCCCGGGAATCGAACCCAGGGCCTTCCAATTGCCGGTTGGACGCGCTACCATTATGCTACGGCCCTCACTAATCACAAATCGAAATTCTCCCACATAGGGCAGAAACCAATGCCCTGAGAGGGCAGAAGCGTTCTTTAATACTTATGTCGTTTCTATTCATATATGTATATATATATATATATATATATATATATATATGATAATGATAGATAAGCTTTATTGGCAGGATATAAATCCGATAAAATAGTACGATATTCTTCAAGTAATAAACGATAAAATAAATTGAACAATAATAAATCTAAAAACGAGAAATAAAATTAAGACACGTACTGAAACGAGTAATAATAAAAACTCGCCAAAGCTAACAACAGAATTATATATATATATATATATATATATATATATATAAAATACACGTAGTGAAAATACTAAAGTATATGGTAATGGAAAATGATGATGCTAATACTTATTGGCAGGAGACGGCTCCCATAAAATAAACGTACATTATATATTAATCAACGATACAACTAGGCTAATTAAACGATAAATTTTAAAAACAAGAGTGAGATGGTATGGTTAGCACCCCAAGTTGGTGGGAACTCCACTATTGGAAAGGATTCCTGAGAGCTCCCAAACCCCTCAGTACGGCCTGGGAGGTTTCAGTAATCCCCATTGGGCCAGAGCTTTCTTAGAAAGCCAAGCCCAAAAAAGGACTACGGTAATAATAATAATAATAATAATAATAATAATAATAATAATAATAATAATTACGCATAAAGAAACGATAAATAATAAAATTAATAACAGTAGTTTCATAAAAATAAAAGGACGCGTAATGGAATGGTTAATGTAGGAGTCAAGTGGAGCTTAGACAAACACTTTCATACCAAGAGGACAAAAGCGGGACTGATGGATAGATAGCTCGGACAATTGGATTGTCCGAGTTTTTAATTCTTCGCATTAGGCTGTATTGAGCGCGTCTCGTTACTTCACGGAAGCTCAGAACGTTGCGGTTAGCGAACATTTGAGGGGACTGAGCGATGAATGAGCATCTTGTAGGTAACTTACGCGGCACCCTATACGATCGGTCGCGAAGCAAATTGAGGGTTCCGCGGGAGCCCTTTTTTTTTATGTAATGAACCCAGAGTCGCTGCTGCCCACGAATATTTGTGCGAGTATGAAAAAGGGTGAAGTTCCTTATAATCACGTTTGCCTTACCACAGTAACTTCCATATTGTTTCCTTACGTCCGAGTCGCCACTTAAGCTGGAGCTGTTGATAGATAGTTTGACCCAGATATTTACGTTCTCGTACCCGCTCTATTGGTTCGTCTTTCATTTTGATGGTAATATTAGCCATTCAGTTTGGGCTATTAGGCCGGAATTGCGTGACCTTAGTTTTAGTAATATTAAAATTTACGTCATGGTTCCGCGAATATGACAAATTTTTATATGATGATCCAGACCTTTCACCGAACGGTTTATTAACGCAATATCATCGGCATAAACGAAATTATTTATCCTCGTGTCATCCATAAAACATCCCACTCTTGCCTCATTAAGAGAAGCAATTAATAACAGTAAAAAAAAAAAAAATATATATATATATACACACACACACCTTAAGATCGGTGTAAGAAATATACTCATTGAGTATTTGAATTGAAATTAAACGCTTAATACATCAAAAGAAGTGTTTACATTTATCGCTATCCAAAAAGTAGTAACAGGACTTGTTTTGGAGACCAGCTTCAGCCTAAATGCCAAGAACTACAAGTTGCCGCAACTAGAAATAATTTTATAAACATTACTCGTGGACGTAATGTTAAAACTAATAATGAAGCGCGTAACGACATAATCGCCAATACTTCAACGCAATTACCGCCTTTCGCCTTTTAAAAAACTCAATAATAGTAATAATATTAATAATAGGCGCGCTTATATTTGTCGGTCATTGACTCCTACTTTTTCTCGTTCTTTTTTGCACCCTGTCGGACTATGCCAGGAATGGCAGCCAAAGCGGTACTTGCTGTTTGTAATTGCATCGGCGCACGGACGAACGAGGGTGACAGACATCGGGGGTAGCCCTTTCTCACTCGATGCTCGCGCCATCGAACGCGAGAACTTGGGGGTAGGGAAAAAAAAAAAAAAAAAAAAACGGTTCTTTCCAGAAACCAACATCGAGGCATCGCAAACCCGAGGTAATAATAATAATAATAATAATAATAATGCCCGGAATAGAGGCAGGCGGTCGACCCCTTCGTGAAGCCTCCCAGACGCGATAAGGCAAACAATGGGTCGGGCGCCAAGAGAAGAACCTTCTCGTCAGCGGATCAAAAGGAAGGAAACCGGGCATTTAGTGTGGCACCTCAAAGGCAGTGCCGAACAACAATCTTGGCACCAAGCTCAGACACTCAAACCTGCATCAGTCACCTTTTTACCCAATGAATTTAACAGTACAGGTTTTTCGGCCACATTCTACCGTACATTAATAATAGATAAGGAAGGTGTGTGTGTGCGTGCGTTATATATATATATATATATATATATATATATATATATATATATATTGGTGAAGGCCGCTTCTGGCAAGCTTCAATTTCAATTTAAGCAGAAAGCCACAGACAAGAAGGAAAGAAACGTTGCAATATACAAAATATAGTCCCTTTCCTTCTTGTCTGTGGCTTTCTGCTTAAATTTATATATATATATATATATATATATATATATACAGTTTGAAAAAGATTATCAATTTTATTTACATATTGTTTGGGGGGTGGGGGGTTGTATCTTTAATTTTAAAAACCTCCTCTTCCTCCACAACCAATTATCCTCTCTGTACTCTCCCCCACCCGATCTTCTATTCCCCATTCGTCGACCATGAATACTTGTGGTCGCGTTTTGGGCATCTTTGCCTTTAGAAACTGCCTCGTTGCTCCATTCTTTAAGTCCTCGTTTGAGCTTCAGCGAATGAAACTAACATTCCTGAAAGCGGCGGTGGTGGTGGTGCGTCGAATCCCTCGGTCCGAGGTATCTGGAGAGGGCGCAGTGGGCAGTATACCCACCGGTTCTTCTTTTCTTTCTATTATCTCGAGTAACTATATATATATATATATGCACTAGAATCACAAAATAACACGTGACCTTATTAATAAGCAAACAACCACAAGGAAAAGGAAACACAAAGTCCGAGCGCTTTCGTGATATATTCACATTATCACGAAAGCGCTCGGACTTTGTGTTTCCTTTTCCTTGTGGTTGTTTGCTTATATATATTAGGCCTACGTCTGTCTGTAACGTTCTCATCGTTGGAGAGCAAACTTTGGTCTACATCGAACGAGGCTTAGAGAAGAGTGGGCATTCCATTTTTAACTGGAGGACATAATCAATATACGTTAACTTGTAAACACGCCAATCGTGCCCTTCTGTAAATATGACCACTCAATACACGAAACTTGATACGCCTCAATCTGTATAGGCGTACTCCCTTCTGTCCTCTTAATAACCATTTCAGACTTCTAAATCCTTCTAAACTACAAACGACTTCAGTAATTATAATTCGTCGACCATAGCCATTCCTTAGTGTAAAACATCGACTGGCGCACCTTAGGAGACGCTGTACGTACGCGCGGGTATAGATAGAGGCATCTAAAGAGGCAAGGGAGGGTATAGGGGCACTTCGCTACAGAGGGACCGTGTGCCTGCGTTTCACTCGAACTAAAATTAGGCTGCAGTCAATCTTCATACGAAATAAATGAGAGGTAGAAAAACGCCATTATTCAACCTAATTTATGGCCAATAACGTCTGCCGTTAAAACTAAAGCCTTAGGTGAAGAACGGAGATAGGTATCGAGGGAGTGTGTCTCGAAAAGGGTAGGAGGGGAATGGCTCGAGGGGAGTCTGTGGCGTCTCGTGAGCACATGGACCCCCTGCGAACAACATCGCGGCTGCCTCGCGAGACGAAGGGGTTCCAATTCGTCCGAGGGTATAAATAGTCGAGGGCGCAGACAGTGACGTCACGCCCGGCTATCGCGACGGTTTCACTCGGAGCAGAATGCGTCTGGGCCTGCAGAAGGGCGGTTGTGGCTACGAGCCCCCGACAGTATTAGAAGGGGGCTTAACGCGTGTAAGGTACGACAGGAATGCGCCGTTTCCTCTTTCTTCAGAGAACAAAAGACATTAAACAAAAATCAAAGGACGCCCCCATCGTGTCAATGAAGGGCGGCTGCGACGTATAAGCGCAATAAGTATCAATCTAAAAAGGGGGAAAATTCTATAAATTTAGTTTCAAAAGCCTTCTTCCGTTTACCATTACGAGACTATTTCGCGATTGTCTCCGCTAACTAATGCGTGAAGTAGTAGTAGTAGTTGGCGCCAAACGTTTTGATCGGCTCGTGGCACTCTTCCGTCCCAGAAATGTCGATCGCGTACTCTCAACGGCAATAGGCACTACAGTATTTCGTATACGGCAAGGTCGTTCTCGTACCTCGTACGAATCGTATAGAAAAGGAAATAACTATCGGGAATATCCTAAAACTGATTTTGAGAATAACTTACGATCATCTTCGAGCGCAAAGAAGATAGCAAAGAAAGTAACTAACATTTCGCATTCATCTGACGCGCGTCTCAAGTGTGGAATACCGAAATGTCTGGTTCTTTCCCCACATTTTATACGAGTCCTTCGTTATTCTTTATCGTTGCATCTTTTTAAAAATCTTCGCATTTTACACGAAATTGGTTGAAACTGTAAATCGGTTTCAAACAAGTCGTTGCAAAGGTTTCGTGAGGACCTCAAACACAACGAAATAATATAATGTTGGAGTTAACACATTTTGTAAAGGCAACAGCAAGCCATCCAAGGGTTGCTACATCGTCTGGAGGAGGAGGGGGGTCACCCAGCCAACCATTGAACAGAACTAACGTCACCTAACCTCGCTGACCTAACGAGAAGAGGTGTTCCGACGTGGCGAAGACGTGAAGATTAAGATGGTTTTGTACTTTAAAATAGGTAATGATAATTAAGGGTGACTTTTGGAGTATTAAAAGGCCGCCCCGACGCAATGCACTAAAAAAATCGTTAAGTCGAATTTGGATCATCAAGATGAGCAAACACGCGTCATCAACTTTGATTACTTATCCAGTACAAAACTTGGCTTCCCTTCCAACGTTTTCGGCCAAATTCCGTAGAGAGGGGATAAAGACGAAATAGGATCCTTGATTTCTGTTTACATTTTCCCCTCTATCAACAGATTAGTAAAAAGCCACCAAGAAAATAAAATAAAATAAAATTTTGAGACTTTATTTGAATTTGAAGTTTATTACTCATTTCCAATCCTGGCAAAAAGTATTATACTGCATTTGATTCAGATGGGGGGGGGGAATAGCCCAAAACTGGAGGTGCATTTCAAACCATTTAAAAATCTCATCTGAACTATCGTAATTATATCACGGTTTTAAATGTGGCAGAAAACCCTTTAAAAAAAGCAGGAGGGGGGGGGGGGGGGGGGGGGGGGGGGAGTCCGCATCTACTCGCTCTAGTTTGGGGGTTTAAGAATTCTATCTTGTTTATGTTTCACGATTAATTCATATTAATTAGCCAATCGGGGCTCACTTATAGCCAACTTCTTTAAAGTTGATGGTGGCGGCCAATAGGATAAACCTATTAATATGAAACAAGGCTAAAATTAAGCATTCGCTCAGAATTCGAAGAAATTTGTAAAGTTGAGGCCAAAACTTGGCTAACACTTTTAGAAAAGCTGGAGCGGCTATTTATGTACAACGGATTCTCTCTATCCTCAGTAGCAATGCCTAAAAATCGAGTGTAGCAAATATAAAAAACTTGTATGGGGGTTCATATATTTTTCCTAAATCGCATTATATATTATTATTTATATATATATATATATATATATATATATATATATATATATATATATAAGCCTTGGCCAAAAGTATTAGCCACCCCTGAAACCTCGCTTATGGTAATTATAGATAAATTCGACCAATGAAATAATTAGTTTAGAGTTTTGTGATTATAATATGACTAATTTGCGCTTGATCGAGCACTTTTGCTGAGGTACTTTAATTTATTTAAATTTTTGCGAGTTCCACTATTTTCTCAAAAATTAAAGCATTATAAAAACGCTTCCATGATTAATTTTTTGAAAACTGTTGCTTTTTTTTTCAGAGATATTCAAAAGTTTCGAACAATGGGTAAGAAGAGAGTTAACCGAATCTCAATGGGTTAAAATCGAGGTTTTTCATTCAAGGATTTTCGCGAGCTTCAATTGCGAGAAAATTTAAATGCTCAAGGTGCGCTGTTCGAACGACTTTAAAACGTCTTCAGAACACCAAGAGCCACGCATCTAAGCCAAGGAGTGGGCGAAAGAGGGTTACTAATGCTAGGGAGGATCGATTGTTGAAACGCTCATCTTTGCAAAATCGCCAAAAAACATCTGAACTAGTTGTAGAGCTATCCCAAGCAAAAACCAAAAGTGCGTTATCTAGAACAATGAGGCGGCGGCCTGTAGAATTTGATCTCTAGGCACGAAAAGCCAGAAAGAAACCATGGCTGTCTGAGACAAATAGATAAGAGAGACTTGAATGGGGGAAAAAAAAAAATAACATCGGAGCTCCGAAGATTGGGGAAAAGTGCTTTGGTCGTCAGACGAAAGTAACTTCGAGGTAAGTAGTAAAACCCTTCTTCTAAGGGGTTCCAAAAAACCTTAGGCCCCCCCATTTGCAGCTTACATGTTTACTTATATCGAAATAGTTTTTAGTGATTATAAAAATATATAAAATTCTTTATTTATTGCAGGTATTAAAATTACTCTAGCTGATAAAGTGATAATATAATGGCTTCTCAATTAATTGGTGATTGGGAGAGGCAACGTGTGATAGATCGCATACGAGCAATAACATTTCGGGAAGCTCGTGATGCTGGAGCCACCTTTATAACACGTTCATGGGCTGCCAAAAAGTTGCGAAGAAGTGAGGACTTCGTCAAGAGAAATTGGAATAAAACTTTGGATGAATGTGAAATGATACAACCAAATCTGGGCGCCCAAATTTGCCACTCTCTCAGGAAACAAAGGACATCATTGAAAGCGGTACGCGTAAGCGGAAAAACAGCTGTGCTAAACTTTTTAGAGAGATCGAAGTGTTGAGATGAAAGATCGTTAGTGGTGAGATCATTCGACTGTACCGTCATAGGCAAGGTTTAAAGCCTTGGCATGAACTTCCAAAGCCAAGAGAAACTCAACTTAACATCGATGACAGAATGTGGTTTGCCCATTATCTTGAAGATTGGGATGTGGATGATTTCGTGCATTTAGCTGTCTCCGATGAATTTTTTGTTTACTTAACACGTCGGCCTAACTACGAAAATGATCGTGTGTGGGCCACACCACCAGATGAAATCGATGACAATGAACATTATCGCGATTATTAAAAAGTCCAGACTGTGTTGGTGTTTTTTTTGTTCACTGCAAAGAAGCTCATGTGGGTGCTGAAGCCAAATGGTCAGAGTTGGGATGGACAGTATTTTCGTGATATTATTCTACCCCAGCGTGTCATTCCTTTTCTAAGAAACCCAAACAATGTTATGGATGTCGATCAGGTCACACTTCTGCACGATAAGGCCCCCTGCTTTAAGGCATTAGCCACTCAACAGTTGTTGCGGAACCATGAGATCGATTTCTTTGAAAATGAAGAATGGCCAGGAAATTCTCCTGACCTGAACGTCTGTGAACACATTGGATCAGTTATAAAGGACAAGGTTGAATGTCTATTGTTTCAAGAACCTGCAGCAAATCGATTTTCGAAGGATACAATGACGCAACACATTGAAACTGTTTAAGCAAATTTGCGTAACGATCAAGATCTATTCACGTCCTTTTGGCAAGCTACCCAAATCGAATTCAGGCTGGCTTGGAAGCCAATGGCGGGAACACCAAGTTTTAATTGTTTCTCATTAAATGCAGGATTAAATTCTCTTTTGTAAGGTATGTTTAGTTTTACTGTACCTCTAATGGTTTAGGCCATGGGCAGGGGGGCTAAGGTTTATTGGAGCCCCATATTTCCTTGTACCATCAAAATTGATAAATACCCTGCCTTTTGGATTTTATAGGGAATCACAAAACGTTTGATTTCTCTTGGATTCTTTCAGATTTTCAGCTCTCCTAGTGCAACGTTTTGCAAGGCGAAGAGGAGGCGAAGAGGAGGCGAAGCATACAAGCCAGAATGTATTGTCCCTACAGTAAAAATTGGCGGTGGTAGCATAATGGTTTGGGGCTGCGTGTCTTCTGGAAGAGTTTAAAAACTGTTTTTGTGCCAGGGGAGGGTGAATTCGTCGTTGTATACTGCCATGCAGGGCTGTGGAGTCGGAGTCGGAAGCAATTTTGGTGCTGCTGGAGTAGGAGTCAGTAAAAATGTACCGACTCCGACCTCAATATAAATTTTAATAAAATGTTTTTGTGTGTGATATCACTGGCAGCTATGGTGGTTAAACCACTTAAATAATAAACACAATATTTTCCATTTCAGACACTAATGCCATTAATTCATTTTTTCTTTTCAGATAATATTTTTTTATTTTTAATGCTTATTTAATTTCGAGTTCTTTCTAAATTTCATAAGTTTTTAACTTTCAAGTCTAAAACCCCTTTCACAATGGCAAAGACACTTCCAACAAAGTCTGCAGTTTTTGAATATTTTACAATAACCACAGATGGGAAACATTTCGTGTGTCAGTGTATGATAGATGATGATGAAAAATTATGTGAAGCAAAAATCAGTGGTTTTACTGGCTCTGATAAAAATGCACCAACCAGAGCATCAAATTTGAACACACATTTGCAGCGTTTCCATCCCAAAATTTTAGAAGTTGTCATTGAGAAAGATAGTAATAAAAACCTTCCAACTACTTCAAAGTTAACAAAAGATCAGAAATCTACTGAACGACAAGCACCACTTACAAGATTCTTTACTACAAAGTTATCGTAACAATGACCACAGAAAAGTTCAAGAAGCACATCATCGAACTGGTGGTAAGAAATGGTGTAGCCTTATTTTTATTTTCACAACCAGCCTTTCTAGGCCTAAATGGAGAAATGGCCAAGAAACTTCGAGTTTCTCTGGAAAGACAAACTATCAGAAAAATTATAGTTGAAGAAGCCATAAATAAAAAGGAAGAACAACTTCGAACTCTTAAGGGACGCTTCATGTTTATTAAAATTGATGCAGCCACGCGTCATAGAGTTAACTATTTTGCCATCAATGCTAGATTTGTTGATTAAAACAATAAAATGGTAACTCGGACATTGGGAGTAAAGGACACCGAGGCGCATCATGACAGCGACTATCTTCAGAAGTTAGTGGAGGAAGTTTTACAAGACTTTGTAATTAAGAAAGAGCAGATTCTATGTATTATCACAGATAATGCTTCAAACATGCTAAGCACGGTAGAAAAGCTGAATAAAGTTGAAGAAAAAGTGGCTAATGAAGATGACATTCCTGAAACATTCTCAAACAGCACAAACAGAACAGAGCGATGAAATTTTAGATGATATTGTTGAAGAAGCATCTAAGCTCTTTCTAATCCAACATATTCGTTGCAGCTAGCAATAAGAGATGGATTGAAAGATCGCCATGCAGCTACTCTGATAGGCAAGTTGAGGCAAGTAGCCACTGCAGCCAGACCTCTAAAATTGATGCTATTATCCAGAGACTTGCAGGAAAGGGAGCTATTTGGACCAAGCGACAGGCTGGGGAGCACATATGATGATGATTAAGCGTTTTGCTTGATCTAAAACCCTTCCTAGAAGACATTGATAATCCCAATGTTTCACTAACTGAAATTCAATGGAGGGAGGTGTTAACAATTAGAAGCTCTGCTTGCTCATCCTTATACTGTCACCAAAAAGTTGCAAGCAGAGGATTTAACTCCTGGTACATTCCTATGGGAATGGAAAAATTATTATTTCGTCTATCCCAAACTGGAGGATTAATTGCTGATGGAATTGTATCCTCAATAAGAAAAGAGAGGTCTGCTACTGGAAAATGAGATCTTATTAGCTGCTGTCTACAGAGATCCAATGAACCGAATTTTGTTGACCGAAGAACAAATTGCTAAAGCAAAAGAGGCCCTCTGCGAGGTGCAATTCGCATAAAAGGGATATTACCTGAAAATCCTGAACCACGGATGAAGATATGAGTAGTAAGTCCCTCTCATCCTCTTCAAATGATGAAGAATTAGACTTTCAAAAATATTTAGATAAAATTGAACGCTCAAAAGCAAAGCGTCGCCGCTTAAACGTGCATAGGCAACCTTTTGATGTTAAACTAATGAAATTTAAGCAAGATTTTTTTGATGGCCTAAAAGAAGTGGAAAAATATGATCGCTCATCTAAACTGACAATACAAGAAGTCATCCCCACATATCCAGAGATTTTAAGAGATACAGCTATGAAAGTAACAGCCATGCCACCTACTCAGGTCAGTGTGGAGAGACTGTTTTCCGCACTGAAAATAATTAAATCAGATTTAAGGGCTTCAATGAAAGAGGATTTGGCAGAAGCAATTCTGTTCCTAAGAAAAAGTTATTCGTAAATTTTAGATTTTCACCCTTGGCCTTAGTTTAATAAATTTTGCAGGAATACTTTTATATTTTTTATTGCATTTAATGACATTTTTATTTTGTCAGTCTTAAATTTAATTTTTTTTTGTTTTATGCTCAATGAATTTTGTTTTTTCATAAATAAAAAGTAAAAAAGCCATAATGGCATCGCTACAACCATTAGACTCAAACTTTGCAGGTTATGGGTTTAAAAAGTAGCCTGATGATTCACGTGGTGGTGATGAAATGCCTCTTGTGTAATTATCATCATAGCAGATTTAGAATTAATATACCTTCGGAGTCGGATAGACAAAAAATTGAGGAGTCTGAGTCTGTTTTTTATGTGCCGACTCCACAGCCCTGCTGCCATGTTAAAGCAAATTCTGGACTCATCTATGGAAAAGCTTTACCCAGGAGTAAGCAAAGGTGACATTGCATTCCAGCAAAATAACGCACCTTGCCACACATCTCGAGCAACTCTAAACTGGCTTGACGCGAAAAGGAATCAAACTTTTGGAGTGGCCCCCGAAAAGCCCAGACCGTAATCCCATATAGCGCACGTGGGCAGTATTAGGCAAGGTTGTCCGGAGACAAGTCTTCGTCTAAAGCTGAACTTCATGCTAAGCTTCTTGAAGAATGGGAAAAAATGCCTATTGAAACTCGCAAAAAATTAGTCGACTCTATGCCAAAACGCATTCAAGCCGTAATAAAGGCAATGGTGGGTGTACTAGTTATTAAAATATTTCAGAATAAACTTTTCTTGTTTTATATTTTTTCTAACCTCAAAAGAGACAGGAATAACACTATTACCCATATAAGTAGGGTGGCTAATACTTTTGGCAAGGCTATATATATATATTATATTATATTCCCTGGCTCCTTTGAACCAGGGAATGGATCTTTTTGTCCTACGGCCGCCACTATTTTTAATAAAAATTAATAGTCAATCATAATTGACGCAATGATGTCTGATTCCTGACTTTTGCGTCACCATATATATATATAATATATATTTGCAAAGAAAACATAGGACAGTTTTTTTAATGTTAATCAAGTAATTTTATTTTTTTAAATATAAATCTAAAAGTTATTAAAAAATTTCAAAACCTTGGTTAACCTTGAACTTGCTTCCGCCCAAATTGTTCATTCTGACGAAGATCAAGCTTGCCACTCCACCTTAGACCTAGTTTAACGTGGAATCCGAACCACAACCCACCAGCAGCCCAGCGTCTTAACCACTAGGCTACCCATTTATCTACCAATCAGTTTTTTTATTGCGTGGAAAGATGAACAGCTAGGTTTCGCTGCGCGCCGCCTGCCGTCACCGGGTCTCGACCCCGAGGCCGATGAATTAGTAGTCAGCGACGCTAACCACTACACTATCGAAGTTGAGAACGCTTCCGAAAGACGACCATCATTTATCGTTGCAATGCATATTCGACGCCGCTCATTAGCATGATGCTTTTGTGGAATGGTTCCAGTGACCGTTTCTTTGACGAAGTTCTGCCAGACACCTTGATTTTCACGTCACAATACAAGCGTGCTTTAACGTACTCCCACAGATAAACTCCGAAGACGTTAAGTGGTTAAGGTGACCACGCTATTGGTCCGACATGGCCTATGGGTTATTCCATGTCAGTTTAACGGCGAAAAAAACGTGACCATCAACAATTTTTTTTTGAAAATTGGCACACTTATAGATCTGTGAGAAAAACAGAATGACGCTTGTTTCAGCACTAGGTCATATGGTTCCGGAGATATGGCCCTTCAAATTTTGTAAAAAAAAGGTCAATTTCCAAGGTCATACCATATTTCAACATGAAATATCTCGGCTCCTATTGCACTTACAGAGACCATTTAAACACTATTTTAAAGCTTTTAAGCCTATCTACAACCTTGTTTCTATTCATATTTTACCTCAGTGGTAAAAAAAAAAAGTATCTTATTTTTGACCTTTGACCTTGTGTAGGTCATTTGATGTCACAACCGACTTTTTTCTCCTTTCACCCAGTTTTGGGTACACATGTCTACCTTAACCTAAAACAAGATTTTTAGTATTGATTAAGTTAGTATAGACGCTACAGCCATTTCAGTGGACCATACCCACCTCCATTTTGACCGAGTACCTTTTTCCACCAAACTTTGGAACTGTTTGAGATAGTGTTGAGAAAAATACCATTAGATTTTTCTTACTGAGATATATAATGTCCGCTAATTTTAAAAAAAAATCGCTAATTATCTAACCTAACCTAGTTATTTGGTCGAATAAGTATCCGGCCCTATTATAAATTTTTTTTTTTTGTATATTTCAGAGAATTATATAATATAGGTATTAGGTAATTTAAATTACATAATTAATTTATATGGACATTCAAAAGTGTGAAGAACTTCGAACCTGCTATCCTGTTTAAAGGTAAAGCTGTGTACGTATATAAGTACCTTATACTAGGCTATAGGTACTACCCTATAAAATAAGTTCAGTTTTAAGAGTTAGATGAGTTTTAATAATTACTTAACTTTGTGTATTTATTCATTGTATACAACAGTATGTACCCATGTAAAACTAAGCTTATTTAAACCTTGGAGCAAGGATTTTTTGGTATCTGTATTTATTCCAATCTGTAAATCAAACTGCACATTTTTTCTTGTTGTAGACCTCTGAAACAAGATCAGTAGGTCCAAAATTTTATTTGTGCCATCGAAACAAAAATAGCTTTTAACAGGGTTGGATACAATGAATAATTATAATTGTATTTTTAATTAATTGATCCTAATTTCCATTAATAGTAAGATTCAAAATAAAATAAAAATAAAGGTAATTAATTGATTTTTGAGCTATAAATGATGTAATTGATCAATTAATGTCAATTGTTAAAAATTATACCCCTAGATCTGGCAGTCATACTGACTCATACATCATCCAATGAAAATAAACCTTTGATAGTTTATTTAGTTATACTTAGATATAGATATATATTTTTATATATTATTTATTTTATATATATTTAGATATACAGAATAGATAGTTATATTTGTGTAATTGTAATTGATTCAGACAAAATTAATTGTAATTGATCTTGAAATTGTGAAGTACAATACTAATTAATTAATTTGAAGAAAAATAAAAAAAATTGTAATCGTTTCCATTTTGTGTAATTAAACCCAACCCTGGCTTTTAAGCTACACTTTTTTTTTTTTTTTTTTAGATAAACATGGATTTCAGCAGTTTGAATATGGGCAGGTTCTGTTGAGACCCATTTAAAAAACACAAAGGAAAAGTAAAAAAAGGCATTCGTGCATTGACTAAAAATTTGATTGTCAAAATCCTGAAATGAAACTAACAAATAATCATAAAGCATGTGCAACCTGTCGAAATATCCTAGCAAATCATCCATCCCCAATGCCTGAATGTGAACCACTTGAAAAGTCACCATCCACCTCATCAAGTGCCCCATCTGAGCTAGAAACCGTTGGAGATGTAGTTGAAATGCAGTATGAGCTTAGTAAATTCAATGCTTCATTGGCCACACTTGATGAGACCCCAATAAAACAATGTAAACTCTCTGACAGCGCTGGTTACGCAGAGAGAAAGTTGAGGAAAGTAGTAGTAGTTGCGAAAAGAAAGCTTGAACTTGCAACTAAACAACCAATTTCATGCAGTGACTCAGATGATACAGAACTGGAGATTCTTCAACAACTAAGAGAAATTAAATTTAATCAAGTGACAAGTCGAAGTGAAAAACTGACAATTCTTACTATCCTACCAAAAAGATGGACACAAGAAAAGATCAGAGAAGAATTTAAGTGCTCAGATTACATGGCTAGGCAAGCAGAGAGTTTGGTGAGGGAGAAGGGAGTGCTTTCAACTCCTAATCCGCGTTTGGGGAAACGTCTGAATAGTGAAACTGCTGCCAAAGTAATTGACTTCTATCATTCGCCAGATGTGAGTAGACAAATGCCAGGGTTGAAAGACTGTTTCTGTAAAAGGAGCTGATGGTAGGCGGGAAAGAAAAGAAAAAAAATCGCTAATCTTATGCAACCTAAAAGAAGCATTTGAGCTTTCTAAAACAAACCATACAAAAATTAAAATAGGATTTTCAAAATTTGCAGAGCTTCCGCCAAAAGAATGTGTTGCCAGGTGCCAGTTATGTTGATGCCTTTTTTTTTTTTTCATGGTTTCACCCAGCTAGACAAGAATCGGGTCTTATAACTCAATTGGTAAAAATAAAGGAATAGGTTATTTTAATATACATATTAAAAGGCAAATTGTGTTAAAAATAGCAGACATAGATCTCTGAGACAAATCTAATGGTACTTTTCT
>JAJOZX010000990.1:0-22500 GCA_023014485.1 Bathynomus jamesi | reverse complement strand
ACATAAACCAGGGTTTTTTTTTTCCGCAAGGTATGGCGAAATGTGGATCATACTGGTACGGCTAAGTCTTTGAAACCTTAAATGTACAGGCTTTTTTCTCAGGATTGAATGGATCATGTTCTAGTGCGTACTTTCATAACATCTTTCGTTTGAACATTTACATACTGTATACCGACATTCTGAATCAGTATAGCAAATATAAAAATATGGCTGAAGAGAGTATACAGGCACCACGATGATTGTCTTCACGAACAAAAGGCAAAGCTCATCAATGTGGGTCACCTTCACACAATACAAAAGTGGAAACAAACACGATTCCAAATATATTGATTCAATAAATCTTTTATTATTTATTGATCTTTATTAGCAAATCAAAGAGGTCTTCATTTGTCAACCATTATACATATATTGTGCAGGAAGGGTCAAGGGCAAACGCCCGTAAAAAAAGCCCCCCGCCCCACCAAACTAAAGGAAACCCATAGGATAGAACCAAAAATCAAGGTCGACTTTTTAAGGTGCTCGGACACTACGTTTGAGAGATTGGAAGTCATGCAGGGTGAGGAAACATTGCGGCGAAGAGAGACGAATTGAAGACAGAAAGACGGGGGGAATTGATGGGAGGAAAATCCTTTGATTCCACCCGGTCAAGTAGAGCCACCCAACACACGAGAAGTGTACTCCATACACAGGGCCGGACAAAGACCCCTGAACAAAGACAGCAACTGAGCGGGGATGAAGAAACCGCAGAGCTGATACAGCACACCTAACCTCTTACAAGCTGATTTTGAGAGAGTACATGTGATCTTTCCAGAAAAGATCACAAGAAACACTAGGAATGTCAAGAGGAAGGATTGCAGTGTGTACTGCCAAAGATAAAGGGAGAGTCGTGTGGAGATTGTGACGAGTAGACAAATGAAGGAATTGGGTTTCTGAGGCATTGAAAACAACAAGGATTTCTCTGCCCCAGTCAGAGACGGAAGAAAGTTCAAAGGTCAGGTGCGTCATAGCAATCCCACGCGAAGCATGGAGTGACTGTTGAGACAGACGGTTTGTGACGCACGTGGAGAAGTGAAGGGTGAAATCCTCGGCATAAGAGTGAATAGGACAGGAAGGGCGACTTAAAAAATCGGATAAATAAAAGAGAGGGTGACAGGGCAGAACCCTGAAGAACACCACTATTAACACATTCACCGCCAAAGACGAGAAATCTCGTCTTGAACGTATACATTATAAGCTTCATTTTGGTATATTTTGTTTAGGGCTATCTTTAGTTTTCATTTTTTATCTTTGGGAAGACCCTGTAGTTACATAAAAACTTGCAAAAATGCTGGCAGTGTGTGTTAATAGTTTCAGGAGAAAAACAACGGTCATCTACAACCGTTGATATAGATCAGCCAGGAAAGAAGTTAGAGATGAAGATACGAGGGTAATTCAATAAGTATCCGCACTTTTTATTTTCACATCTGATAGATTATAAACACACCACTTCTCAACAGTCTCCCTGTTTCTCAATACACTTAGTCCAGCGATCTACAAGCTTCCTAATGCCATCACAAAAGAATGCTTTTGACTGTGCGCGCGTAGCCAGTCATGCACCGCCTCCTTCAGGTCATCATTGCCTTGGAATCGCTGACCTCTCAAAGCGTCTTTTAGTGGTCCAAACAGGTAAAAATATAAAGGTGCCAGGTCTGGACTGTAGGCTGGATGGTCGAGAACTTCAAATTTAAGTTCTTGAAGGTATTTTCTAGTCTGTGCAGCGGTATGAGGGCGCGCATTGTCGTGTAACAGAATAACACCTTCCGACAATCTCCCTCCCCGTTTTGTGCGAATTGCTTGCTTTAACTCATTCCGAAGCATGTCAGAATACGATGCACTTGTTACTGTACTTCCACGCTCTAGATAATGTTCAAGGATAGGGCCTCATGTATCCCAAAACTGCGTTAGCATAACTTTACCTGCTGACGGCTGCGCTTTGAACTTCCTTGCAACGGGAGATGTTGGATGCTTCCATTGCATGCTCTGTCGTTTGCTTTCTGGTTCATAGTGATGAATCCAGGTTTCATCTCCAGTGATAATGCGCTCCAAAAAGTTTTCACCTTCATTATGATACCGCGCCAAAAAACGAGAGCAGACGTCCATACGATCACGCTTGTGCTCTTCTGTCAACTGTTTGGGCACCCATCTTGCACAAACCTTGTGAAAGCCAAGAATGTCATGAACTATCGAATAGGCTGACCCTTGACTAATGTCTAATGAAGATGCAATTTCTTTTATTGTTAATCTTCTGTCATCGAAAATCATGGCTCTGGCTTCTTCCTGCTTGTCACCACTGGTTGATGTTGACGGTCGTCCTGAGCGCCGAGCATCTGTCACACATGTCCGACCTTCCTTGAACATTTGAATCCACTCGTACACACTTCGCCGTGGTAACGCAACGCGTGTGAATTTCAGCTCCTTTCACACCTTCTGCCCACAAAAAACGAATCACGGATCTCTCTTCTTCCAGAGTACAAATTGAAAGCGGCGCAGCCATGCTCACTACTCGTACGATATGTGACAGCTACGAGTAGCCTAAATAAACCTATAGATCTGTTTGGCTCGTTATTACGAGTAATATATATACTATATTATCACTAAAATAAAAAGTGCGGATACTTATTGAAGTGCCCTCGTACAAACGAGAGGAGGGCAATTTGGAAATTAAGGATTTGTGCCAGACTATTGAAAGTTTTTGATATGTCTAGCTCTAGCCCAATAAACTACCAGCAGAAACGAAAAATATCAGAAGACAAAGCCGAAACAATCTGCCAAGGCTGTGTCAGCACAGAAGCACAGTTCTCGAGAAATAACAGGAGGGACACTACCAGAACCTTAGACCTTCCTCAAGTTGAGCCCAGGCAGGGAAGAAGAAACATCTTTGGAAGAGATCCTAATTTTAGACAATTAAATCAGAGGGAGATGGCGTAACAGCACTGGAATCGTCCAGGATTGTGTTAGAGGCGAAATTTTGAACGAAGCGTTCTGCACTATTGCAGTTGGGTACCCCAACCCAACAAATTCAATTACATTAAAACAAAAAATTTAAAAGGTTAGGTTAATTGAATGCCCGGTTAGGTCAACTGTATGCCCTTGACAATTGGTTAGGTTAAGTCGTGATATTTTCGTTAAAACTAACGAAAATATCACAACTTAACCTAACCAATTGTCAAGGGCATAAAGTTGACCGAACTGGGCATTCAATTAACCTAACCTTTAAATTTTTTGTTTTAATGTAACTGAATTTGTTGGGTTGGGGTACCCAACTGCAATAATGCTAAGAGTTCTGTTTTATCAGAAGAGATGGCAACTGAGCCGTCAGAATGGTGGAGGAAGAAAAGTAGTTCTTGGAGAGGTTTATGGCTAGGCGCCAAAATGAGAGAAGAATTAGTATTAGATAGGTTTTCATATTTTTGTCCGAAGAACAGATTTTTGCACAATTCGGGGCAAACGCACAAGAATGGAGTTCTCTAGACTGTTGATGATGACGGTACTTCTGAAAACATCCTCTCTGTTGCGGACAGCATTAGAATAAGCATAGTTAAAGGTTTCTCTCTTTTTGCATTTGTAGTAGGAAAATAATATGGCATGCCTATGCCCGAGAGAATCACATCCGTGATGCGCTCAGCGAACTCTGAGGGGTCCGGGCGAAGGAAGCAGTAATTATTCCACGGGAAATTAAAGTACTACCTAAAGACCTTCCAAACAGCGGCGCCAAGTGCCAAAGACGCCTGCCAATGGAGAAAAAGTTTTTACCGAGTAAGAAGGATGTGATGAGAAATAAATCTAGAATATTAGCGATCAGGGATACGAGTACGGTGCTGTACAAGCTACTCTAGGTCACTTAGGATAGAAAGTTACAAGCTAGTTCACCGGGAAGTTAGTGAAATGGGAAAAAGCCAGGTGATGGTGGTGGTCATTAAAATTCCCTAACCTAAAATGGAAATTTCAGCGAAAGGAGAGTGCGATAAAATGTATTCCACTTTGGAAGAGAGGTAGTTCTTCTTGCATATCTTTGACTCTTGGTCATCCTCTCGAAATTTGTGAAATTTATGCTATTGCGCTCGACATCTCGAAAGCTTTTGATAAGAGCCTGGCACAAATCTTCAATTTCCGAACTTCCCTCCTTTTGTTTCTAACCTTCTATCTGTACCTCCATCTGATTTCCTTTCTCACCGAATTATAGCTGTGGTTCTAGATGGCCACTGTTCTCCTCCTAAAGCCATTAATTGTGGTGATCCACAGGGTTCTGCCCTGTCACCCACTCTTTTTCTTTTATTTATCAATGATCTATTAAGTCGCACGTCCTCTCCTATCCACTCCTGGGCCGATGATTCCACTCTTCACTATACAACTCGCTTCATAAAGCGTCCCTTTCAACATTCACTCCATGATTTGCGTAGGACGGCTATGTAACACCTGACCTCTGAACTTTCTGCTATCTTTGATTGGAGCAGAGAAAACCTTGTGGTTTTCAATGAGGACGGCTATGTAAACACCTGACCTCTGAACTTTCTGCTATCTTTGATTGGAGCAGAGAAAACCTTGTGGTTTTCAATGAGGACGGCTATGTAAAACACCTGACCTCTGAACTTTCTGCTATCTTTGATTGGAGCAGAGAAAACCTTGTGGTTTTCAATGAGGACGGCTATGTAACACCTGACCTCTGAACTTTCTGCTATCTTTGATTGGAGCAGAGAAAACCTTGTGGTTTTCAATGAGGACGGCTATGTAACACCTGACCTCTGAACTTTCTGCTATCTTTGATTGGAGCAGAGAAAACCTTGTGGTTTTCAGTGAGGACGGCTATGTAACACCTGACCTCTGAGCTTTCTGCTATCTTTGATTGGAGCAGAAACCTTGTGGGTTTTCAATGCCTCAAAATCTCGGTTCCTCCATCTGTCTACTCGTCACAACCTTCCACACAAATATTCCTTTATCTTCGATAGTACACAATTCAATCCTACCTCTTCTCTCAACAATTTTTATGGTTTCATTTTCTCGTGATCTTCTCTGGAAATATCACACAATCCTTCTAAAACAGCTAAGAAGTTAGGTGAGTTATACCGGCTCCGCGGTTTCTTCATCTCTGCTCAGTTGCTGTCTCTGTGCAGGGGGCTTTGTCCGCCCCTGTATGGAGTACACTTTCCATATGTAAGGTGGCTCTACCCACAGCTCTACTTGACCGGGTGTAATCGAAGGGTTTTCCTCTCATCAATTCCCTAGGTCTTTCTGACTGTCTTCAATCCCTCTCCCTCTCTCTCTCTCTCTCTCTCTTTACTATTATGACAAACACTAGTCTCTTCTGAACGCTCTAACTGCATGCCGCCTCCTTTGAGGAGAGCACGTAGCACCAGACTTTCGACACATTCTCATTCCTTTTCTGTCCAATTCTCTAATGCAATAATTAATCGGATTTTTCAATCTTTCATCTACTCAATCGGTTAACTCCAGAACACTCTTCCACAAGTCATCTTTCCCCCACTGTATGACCTCCAATCTTTCAAACGCAGCATCCAGGCACTTCGAAACCCCTTTATCTTGATTATGGCTCTCCTTTTCTACTGGGGGGGGGGGGCCCATTTGCCTTTGGCCCCCTCCTTCCTGCATAAAAAAAAAGTTGTGGATAGTCAGTAAAATTAGGAGAAAAGTGGACAGCACAGACGTATTTACTTCGAGACTGGCATACAAGCCGTAGCCAAAGCGTGCAGAATTCCAAACATTTGAGTTCGGGAATATGAGAACAAATTAGGTCGTTGCGTACACATACGCAACATCCATATTTGGAATGAAATTGAGTATAAAATAGGAGGGTACAGAAAAGGAGTTGCTGTCAGTCGTGTCAGAGAGCAGGTGGTGGCGAGTTTCATAGGTCTCTCTCTCTCTCTCTCTCTCTCTCTCTCTCTCTCTCTCTCTCTCTCTCCCCCGCAGGGGGTATAAAGGTTATGCACATTTCTTCTGGATGTAGTAAACTTTATACTTGGGGTGACAGCCCTCCGGTCCCGAGTCGTGGGATTCTAGAGGAACTGGCTGCCAGCTCCTTTAGGTTCTCTCTCTCTTCGGGAGGGCGGGTAAAGTATTTTGCACAATCCCGTCCCGTGGGTTACTAGGACCCCATCCCATCCCTACTCTGTCCTTTTAGATTACGTTAAGGTTGTTCTCCTCTCACTGCAAAAAAAAAAAAAAAAAAAAAAAAAAACTTTTCTTTTAGTATTAAGTCTTTTTCTCTTCTTTTACTATTAGGACCCGACTGCTACCTCATGCGTGGGAAGAGAGGCTTTGGAACCTCTATAAATAACACCATTTAACGCTCGTAGGTTGTGAGAGACTGGGATGGAGGGGTCCCAGGCGTAGGGGCGCGATGAATGGAGTGTGGCTAGTGCCCCGTTAAGCCCATTCCTAACGCGTAATGGCTTGACCAGCCCCCTGCGACCGTTCTTTGGTGACCAATTGATGGTGCTTGGCTGTACTGCTCTGAGGTGAGAGGGCTTTACTGCCCAGCTGGCTGCCAGGCCAGCGTAAAGTCTCGGGCGTAGCCTCTGGGTCTGGTGGGATATCCCTTGAACACTGGATTCTAAGAGTCTGGCCCACTTGTGAGTGACTAGTAAGACTTAGTAAGGGGCTGCATCTCGCTGTCGCTCCTGGCGGAAAATCCGTGACGCTTGCGTCGCGAGTGTTTGTCAGTTGGTAGCTGCGACACGTTTGGGACGGTCCGGCCCTGGGGAGACCTTTGGTCGGTGCGGCAGCAGGAGAGGTGTAGTCTTCTGGAAGGAATGAACGTCACTTGCGAAAAGGCGGGTGCGGCTACGCGCGGGATTAATTCACCCCCCCCCCCCCCTTTTTTATATACTGGTCATAACGTTTTTGGATAGTTTTTCATTGCTAGAACGCTTTATCTTATTCAGAGTATTCAGAAAAAACAAAAAAAGAGAAAATATGGCAGGGCCAGCTAAATTGAAAGCAGAATGCTTTAAATGTAAAGTTAATCATTGGTGCGTAGACTTCCCAGAGGGTAATATCAGCGATATCACATCCCTTAGTGTATGTTTGTTTTGTAAACTTAGAGACAACCACGAAAAGGAAGTTAAAGAGCTAAAGGAAATAGTAAAAAAGCTTGAAGCTAGGGTCGTAGCACTGGAAATCCAACCCAGTGGACAAGATCAAATTAAAAACACACCAGCAGATTCAAACTGTAAGATTAAGTATCAAGAACAAAGGGAGGGCTCAAAGAAGGGGCTGATAGAGAAGGGTGGGAAGGGATCGATAGAGAAGGGTGGGAAGGGATCGATAGAGAAGGGTGGGAAGGGGCCTGCTGATGGCCCAAAGAAACCGAAGGATGTAGCTACCTGTCGGGGTGGGTCGGGTGGTGTAACTGCGTGTATGGGTGGCGACGGGTTTCGAAAGGTCTCGGGCAAGAAGGCTGCGAAGCCGAAGCCTGAGACCCCAGTTGCCCCTGTCAAGACCTCTAACCGCTTTAGTCTCCTGTGCTCGAAGGAGGAAGACACCGTTTTGATTGGGGACTCGCAGATCAGGGGCCAGGAGAAGTACTTTGCTTCTGCAAACCGGGATGGGAGGAAGGTAAGGTGCTTACCTGGGCGGGGAACGGCGCACTTAAGGAAGGAGGTAGAGAAGGTGCGCGTGGATAGTCGGAGGACTGCGATCGTTGTCCACGCTGGTGGCAATGACCTGTTCCTCAAAGGCGGTGGGGTAGGTCTTACAGAAGGGATCATCACCGAGATCATGTCTCTTGCGGATGATCTAAAACTGAAGACAGACAGGGGAATGTTAATGGTATTTTACCGCGAATGAATGTCAGTGACCACTCGCTCAGTAAGGTCATTGGCATCAACGAGAGGGTACAAGACTTGTGCGTTCCGCTGGGCGTGAAGTTTATTGACCCCTTCGATGCATTTTCGGGTAGGTGGGACCTTTACCAGAGGGATGGTGTCCACCTCAATGACAAGGGTAAAGGTGTGCTAGGCGCGCTGCTCGACCGGCACCTATACAGAATGGTGAGGTCGAGTCCTGGGAGAGATGATGGGCCCCCACCGGGGAGATGAGGATGAGCCGGTGGCGGACGTACCTTCGACTGAAGGGTGCGGCGAAGTACAGATGGGTGACCCTCCTCCTACGTTGGAGGGGGCTCAGTCTCCTGTGGAAGTTGCCCCCTCGTTAGTGAGGGGCTCTTCAACTCCCGACAGCCTTGGCTGTTCGGGAAACGGGTCGTGCTAGGGGGCGGTGAGAATAGGGAAGGCTCCTCCGTGCAATGCTTTTTAATGCTAGGTCAATTAGGAACAAGTTTTCGCGAGCTACGGGCGCTCTTAGCATCAGAATACCAGGATATCGTTGCTATCACCGAGTCCTGGATTCATACTGATCGTAGGGACTACGTTGGGGAGTTCGAAATTCCCGGGTATAGAATGTTTCGCAAAGACCGCACCCGTGGGGAGGGGGGTGGGGTACTAATATACGTCAGAGACACGTTGAGTCCGGTTGACTGCCAGTTCCGGTCGGAACGGGAGCTGCTTGGCGTCGATCTGAACGTGGGAGGGACGAACTATAGGTTAATCTTGGTGTACAGACCTCCGCATCTCCTCCTCGAGGAGGATACAGCCCTGTACACCGAACTCAGTAGCCTGCTAGGGGATAGGGTGTGTGTAGTTTTAGGAGACTTCAACTGTCGCGGCATAAAGTGGGAAAACAGGACTGCCGATGCTGAAGGGAGGAGGCTAGTTGACTTTGCTGATGAGAACTTCCTCACTCAGTGGGTCAACGAGCCTACACGAGGCGAAAGCGTTCTAGACTTAGTATTCACGACCGAAGACAACCTCGTCACTGGCCTCACCGTTGACGAATCGTTGGGCGGGAGTGATCACGGTATTATTAGGTTCCGTGTGTGCGTCCCTCGGGTGAAGCGTAGTAACTCGAGAGGCAGTAAGATCGATCTCCGGCGGGCGAACTTTGTTAGCCTCAGGGATAGCGTAGCAGAGATGGGGTTAGAGGTTGGCGGCGATGTTGAGGGAGTGTGGAGTGCATTCCGGGATGAGTTTATGGTGCTGCAGTCTGCTGCCATACCCTCAAACTGGTCACCCCTGCTTCAACGCAGCCTAAGTGGTTCAATCGTGGCATCGCTTCGGCTATCCGAAATAGGAAAGTAGTGTATAGGAGGGCGAAGGCCAATCGTTCCCACGAGAACACTGAAGCGTATGTCCGCCTGTGTAGGGAAGTGAAGGCGAAGGTTAGGCTAGCGAAACGTAACGAAGAACTACGGGTGGCAAGCCTCTGCAAGAGGAACCCTAAGGAGTTCTTCAGTTATGTTAATAGTAGAAAGCCTATTAGAAGCATGATAGGTCCTTTAAAGGACGGAAGCGGCGTTCTGCGGACCTCCGACGCGGACATCGCTAAGGTGCTTAATGAGTACTTTGCGGGAGTGTTCACCAGGGAGGATACCCGCGTCATCCCCGAGCCAGCTGTGAGGCACGAAGGTGCTGACCTGGATAGTGTTAGATGTACCGCGACAGTCGTTGCTCATAGAATAGACAAACTGAGCGCGTTTAAGGCTCCTGGGCCAGACCAGTTTCTCCCCAGTGTTTTGCGAGAAGTGCGCGACCAGGTGGCTCCCCCCTGGCTACAGTCTTCAACAAATCGTTGGAGATGGGCCAGGTGCCTGGTGACTGAGAGAGGCCAACGTGACCCCTATCTTTAAGAAAGGGGATCACGAAAGTCCAGGGAACTATCGTCCTATTAGTCTCACTTCAGTTGTAGGTAAATTATTAGAAAGGATAATAGCTGATAGAATCGTTGACCATTTGGATTCCTACAAGCTGCTTGGGTACTCCCAACATGGGTTTAGACGGCATAGGTCGTGTCTCACCAACTTGCTCGAGTTTTTCCACGTCATGTTGAGTGAGTACGATAAGAGTAGGGCGATTGATATACTTTATCTCGACTTTCAGAAAGCCTTTGATAAGGTACCTCACCGCCGGCTAATGGCGAAAGTGCGCGCGCTGGGTATCGGTGGGGAAATAGGTAGGTGGATTGAAAACTGGCTAAGGAATAGGCGGCAGAGGGTGGTAATTAAAGGGGCTAGTTCGGGTTGGGCCTCGGTCACTAGTGGGGTTCCTCAGGGTTCCGTTTTGGGGCCACTGTTGTTTATCATTTACATAAATGATATCGACGGTGGCATCGTCAGTCGGATCGCCAAATTCGCTGATGACACCAAGCTTGGGGCCAATGTTGGGACGCCCGAAGCGATCGAGGAACTGCGTGCGGACCTAGGTAGGATAGGAGAGTGGTCCGAAAAATGGCAAATGCCGTTTAACTTGGGTAAATGCAAAGTGATGCACATTGGCTACGCCAATCCCAAGTCGGACTACTCGATGTTGGGCAGTAATATCGAGGTGACTGATTTAGAAAAGGACTTGGGTGTGCTAATTAGCAGCGACCTTAAGTTTACGAAACAGTGTGTAGAGATGGAAAAGAAAGCCCAGAAACTATTGGGTTATATCAGGAGGCAATTTCAGTTTCGGAACAAGGAGATTGTGCTCTCACTGTACAATTCCCTTGTTCGGCCGTACCTGGAGTATGCTGTGCAGTTCTGGTCGCCCACCCTCAGGAAAGATATTGAGAGGCTGGAGCGAGTGCAGGCGAGGGCCACAAAGTTGATCCCTTCCGTTAGGCATATGGGCTACAATCGACGGTTACGCGCCCTGAACTTGTTTTCGCTTGAAACTCGGAGGCTGCGCGGTCAACTGATCGAGGTTTTCAAGCTCTTACGAGGGTTCAACGATGTCGATTTTAGAAGTATGTTTAGTTTAAATGATAACCCAACTCGCAACAATGGTTGGAAGTTGGATTTGAAACGGTTTAGGACTAGTGTGTGTGGGAATTACGTTACGTATAAGATCTGTGACACATGGAACAGGTTACCTTCGGAAGTTGTGAACAGTTCCTCTGTGGATCAGTTCAAGAAAAGGTTAGACGAAATCTTGTACACTATTTGAGTGTGTAAAGACATTTAGGACCTCAGTCTGCGGAAATTTCTTTTCCTGTAAAATAGTTGATATCTGGAACCAACTTCCCTCAGAGGATGTTTCCAGTCAAAGTGTAAATCTGTTTAAAAATAGGCTAGACAAAGTACAGAACACACTCATAGTTTAAGATTAAAACCTCAGAAAACTCTGCAGGAGTTCGCTTGCTCGGTGTCTCTGTGAGCAAGCTAAATATAGAGCTATTTATATATTCTCCACTTTCCTGTAAAATTTCCTTGGCTACTTTTCCAGGGTCAAGGTATTTTCTTCAACCTTTTTCCGTACCTGCCTCTGGCAGGGAGGGAGCGGAGGGTGGGGAGAGAGCCTTCTACTTTTCTATCCAGTTTTCTACTACTGCTAGCATAGTTTGAAAGACAAAATTTTCCCTGGCACCCGTTGCCATTGGTACCTCCTCGGTATGGGCCGCAAGGCCTTTTGAGGTACTTCTTTTCCTTGTAACTCCTTGTAACTCTCTCTCTCTCTCTCTTCTCTCTCTCTCTCTCTCTGTGTGTTCAACAGAATGTAAATTTGAGGAAAAGCCACGAATGTTGCAAAGTTTATGAAAAGTGAATCAGAGGTCCAGGACATCTCGAATGGGTGGTAGCAGCACCAGTCCCGCTGCCCGGGTCTGCGTTCCCGGTACCGGCAGCGGGGAAGCCGGAAATAGGGACATTCATGGTCCCCTCCCCAGGGGACCCCACGGCTCTTAAAAACGTTGCCTTTCTTAAAATATTGTGAAGTATATAAAATGCATGCGTGTGTAGCGAGGAATAGAAGTGTTTGAAAACATGCTGGATTACTTTCACACACACACACAATGTATATAACTGCTACTATCCGTCATTAAAATAAGGTTTCTGACGAATCACTTGTCTCAGCATCTTTCATGTTTTGAACATTGTGCACTAAGTTCCGCATCAATCCTTGTATCGGCCATTCTCAGCGATTGAATTTACAAGTAGATCGCAAAAGTCTTTCCGCGAGTACGTTTTCAAGTACCTAGAAGAGCGAGACCTGTAACAGAGATTTTTATTTCTACAAAGCCTGTGTGTGTGTGTGTGTGTGTTCATACAGTTTTTGAAGATATAACTTGCGTATATATTAACCCTTTAACACCGGGTATGGATGTGATCGATAACCCCACTGCACACAATAAAACAGAAAAAATAATAATTTTGTGATTTTACGAGTAATTTTAAACCTCAAACAAACAAAGGCGGGAAAGGTAACGCATCCATAGATGTTGACCGTCGTTTGTGGAAAACCCTAAATCATCAATTGATATTGACCGGCGTTTAAGTGTTAAGGGGCCTTGAATAGCATAATGTTAACAGAACAAGTGCGAGTGATTTAGGGTGATTTATGGGTATTCTGACACGAGTGTCATGGGGTTTCGTAATGCCGGTGATGTGTCGGATTGTATGGAGAAAGCAAGAAATAAAGAATAACTATAGTGAAGTGACGTCTCGAATACTCAGTGGAGGCAGATAGAAGCTTTAGGTAAAGAAGTTGGCGGAAGAAAGGAACTACAAAATTCCAACGTTCTAGAACGTTTTTAACTGACGATTTTGTGAAGTGAAGATTTAAAAGATGTATCCGCGAAGTACCCCTATTCATTTTCGAACGCAAGCCTTGAGTAGCCCCTCTACATCAGGGGTAACTGATGTAACGACTTAGAAGATGCCCTTGTCCATCATTATGACGCATGAACTATTTTCAATTGAAAAACCTGTTGTTATTGTTGTTGTTATTATTATTAATAATACAGTGGCGTTCAAAAGTCTGCGTCCACCTCAGTTTTAGACAATTTCTAGAAAATAATACAACTGAGAAAGTATGTCTGCTATATTAAGATATTTTCTTTCAGAAGAAATGGTATTTCATATAGTCCACTACGTGTGTAAGTAATGTAGCTTTTATTTCTTAAGAAAAGACTAATGAAAATGGTCCTTTTTGGTCCTGTTACGTTTTTTTTTCTTTGCACTACAATAACACCGATTTTAACCCAGGTATTGGTGACAGACCATAGTCAAATGTTATTAATCCTCAAAATAGTGTATTCATACAATAATTTTAACAACTGGTCCATTATAACTCATAAAACCAATTAGTCAATGACTTTGTTGCAATTTTATTAAAAAATAATCACTCTCTCTTTACAGGCCGAAATTGAAAGGTCTAAGGAACCAAGTTTATCCCAAAGAGGACAACTAATTGCTCTTTCAAGAGAGGGAAAGTCCCAACGGCAGATCTCGGAAAAAATTAACGTTTCAAAAGTGGCGGTCCAAAGAACTATAAGCGGATATAAAAAATCTGGATCGTGCTCTTCAAAGACAAGATCTGGCAGACCTAAAGTGACTACTGATTCTGAGGATCATTACATCAAGGTTACATCACTGCGTGACAGAAAAGCTACAGCTACACAGATTCAGGCACAGTTGAATGAACAACGGGACTCGCCAAAAAGTACAAGTACTATAAAAAGAAGACTCATAAAAGCTGGTCTCCATGGCAGAGGTGCTGCGTCCAAACCACTACCGAGGAAACAAAATAAGGCTAAAAGATTGGAATGGGCAAGAGAATATAGACATTTTACTATAGACGACTAGAAAAAAGTTTTTTACTGATGAATCAAAAGTGGAACTTTTTGGGTCTCATAGAAGAGTTTATGTTAGACGTAGAACCAAAGAAAAACTGATAGATCCCCGCATACAACTTTCAGTAAAACATGGTGGAGACAACATTCAAGTTTCGGGTTGTTTCAGTTATCCTGGAGTTGGAGGTCTTCACGGAATCACTTACACACTCGCAAAGAGAAGTACCACTCCATACTAGCGAGAGACGCAATACCATCAGGATTGAGGCTTTGTGGTCAAGGATTCATTTCCCAGCAGGATAACGACCCAAAGCACACTTCTAACCTTTGCATGAACTATCTCAACAAGAAAAAAAAAAAGGTTTTCTACAAATTATGAAGTTTCCTCCACAAAGTCCTGACCTCAATCCAATAGAGCATCTTTGGGACCATTTGAAGAGTCTGAAAGCTAAAAAGAATAACTTCTCTCGATTCTTTTTGGGAGAATATAGAAGAATGCTGGGACGGCATAGCCTTTTGCCTTACAGAGTGGAAGCCGTCATTAAAGCAAACGGAGGTCATATCGATTATTATCAATAAGATTATGCCATTAAATTGTTAATTTTTTCACTAATTTATAATAATTACATTTAGAATCAAATAATATAATAATAAAATCAAATTTTGTCGTAATTATCATATATATTTGTACAATTTACAATAAATTGGGTGATTATAAGGTGGACGCAGACTTTTAAACGCCACTGTATATTTCCATTTAAGACGTGTTGAGAATATATTAACTTCCCATAATAAAACTAATAACTGAACGTGTACTTCAATCGGCTTGTGACTATGTTCAAAGATTAAAACGTATAAAAAATGTTACTTCCGAATGCAAAATAAGCACAAAATAACCCAAAATTAACTGTTTTATATTAAACAAAGCTGGGCACTTGCGTTTTTTTTGCGGTACTGCGGTACTGCCGCACTACCAAACCGGTACCGCATAACGCAGTACCGCAAAGGATCGCTGAAAGTACAGCCTGTACTTTCAGCGATCCTTTGCGGTACTGCGTTATGCGGTACCGGTTTGGTAGTGCGGTAGTACCGCAGTACCGCAAAAAAAACCGCAAGTGCCCAGCTTTGAATTATTAAATATAGGAAATCTCGCGCTAAACGAGGCTTTATTTCTTAAAGGAACTGCCTATATTATACAAAACAACGATATTTATGAAATTTTAGAATTAGACGGGAAATTTACCTCGTTATTAAAAATAATAATCACGGTAGTAATTATCATGGTAATCATCCCTCCACTCATATGTAGTATTTCCGGATCCCGCATTAAGAATTAATCCGATTTTATGAAAGTTTCTAATAGCTTCGACGTGGTTTCTTTGTTCACTAGTCCGTGGATACTACCCTTGAACTTGAATATATTTCTGAACTTCACATTGATACGCGTATAAACAATTAATTTTTTATTAAATTAATAAAACTTTCATCACGTGAGAATTTTTCATTCGATGGCTCTTTTTATAGACAAAAAGAACGCGTTAGTTCGAGCTCTCCCCATTTCGCTACCTTAAGTAACCTTAACCTATTTATGGAGCTTTTTGAGCGCGTTTCTTCCTGGTATAATCGACTCTTCAGCCGCTTGGTATCGTTACGTTGATGATGCGTTTGTCGTTCCGCCAAACAATTTAAATCCTCATTCGATTTTGAACAAAAATGACATCTTGCCATTGATTAAATTTACGCTAAGAAAATTCACAAACTCCTTTTTACTTCGGTTATTCGTTCAGCTCAGAATAAACTTTTATTCAATACCCGTAAGAGAAAATCAAATTCGTATGTATTTGTTTTCCTCTCACTCCGTTTCCACGAGGGGTCGTTTGAATTGGTTTTTCTTTCCGAACCTTCAAAAAATTTGTAGCCGTCAGTTTTATAGATGTTAATTTATTAAAGGAGTTTTTGCTAAATTAGGTTACCCCGATGCTTTTAAACTTGTCAGGAAATTTTATAATAATGCTCCACAAACCTCCCGAGAACAAAAAAGTACTTTCGTTTTACCTAGAAAGTGCAACATCACAAAATAATACTTCAGTAATTCTATAAATTTAGTTACCAAGATAAACTGCAATACTAGAAATTACCTTCGCAACAATGTTTAGTTAATGCCGGAATTTATAAAAATGCGGTCTCAGAATTGGCGACCCCCAATTCTGCTTTCCATTAACATAGGACTAATTTTGATCATCTAACTGTGATGCACAAACCCTGGCCCGCGGGCCAAATGTGTCCCCCACGGGTCTTTTCAGTGGCCCCACGTGTCTTTTCAATTCAATGAAAAAGTTAGAATATAAGTGACCCAATTTATGACTTAGATGGAAAGTAAGTAGGCTAATACATTTAGTTATTTTCTTCGCTTGGCCCTCACATCAAAAATGTTTGTGCACCACTGATCTAACTGATATTGATGAGAGAGATCTTCATTTACGTATAAAGAATGTAAATAAGAGGAAACTGACTGAATTTTTCATAACTAAAAATACCAATAACCTCAATAGCGATAGGTGATTTTTACATCGATCCTCTTTTTAAGTTTTCCTTGCAGTTCCCATCTGCCACATGTACGAGGTTCATGTGCTGTCCTTTTCCTGCAATTTTTTATTTATTTAGTCTTGTATGAACGAAGAAAAGTTGAACTTCAAAAGCCTCATAAATTTTTTTTTTAATATTCTTTACTTTTAAATGGCACACACACACACACACACACACACAATATATATATATATCCCTCTCCCGAGAGAAAACAGTTTTGAGCGTGCGGCCCCCTCCCCTCAGCACACACGTGATTGCTTAACAATCTTGACTGTTCAACCCCGTTTTTGTCTTGACTTGTACTCCCATGAGAGCAGTTTACCGAGTAAAATCGCTGCTAATATTGGCTTTTTCTTCCAGCTCAGCCAGTCAAAATGGCTTTACGTTGCTTTAATTCTCTCACTCTGTCTTCCTGGCTGCAGACACGGATGAGGAAGGTTATGCCGTTTTATCATTATTTACTAAATAAACTATATTTTCGTTTTTCAACTGAAGTTCTATTTTAAACTACAAATAATATACTTTCAGATAATACTTCGTTTATTCGTTATCGTAAATTCAGATACTTCTTTTTATTCGTTATCGTAAAAGCAAAAACGTTAATTGGTCTGTGGAATTGTGGGTGGAGTAAGTGGGGCATGGCATGGGCGCTGTCTGGACGAAAAAGTATATTGGCATTAGTGAGGAGTGTTGAATGGTCTCCACACTTCATGCTTTACTGCTGTTAATTATTATTTTTAGAATATTATATATATTAAACATTAAAGCGCGAAGTGCGCTCCGATCAACCTTTGGATTTTTTAACAGAACGCTAAGTTGTGCGTATGCGCCGACCACTGGAAACAGCGCAAGGTTGAAATACTCCAGTGCGCGCCCAGCCTTTGTCAGTGCAGTGCGTGTATTAACACGTTTTTTTTTCAAATTTTTTCACTTCCAGTATAACTTTTGCTCTGTATTTGGGTGCAAATAGGCAAGAAATGGATAGCAGAGTAATGTGTGCATATGCTTTAGTTGGTATGTGAGTAAATAATAAGCCCATGGTCTTAGATGTGGCTACACGTGGTACCGCATACAGTAGTAACATTTTGAAAAAGAGTACGGGCCATGATCGACCCATGCGGTCAATGCCAGGCCCGAGCACGATAAGCGAGCCCGGGTAAATATTCAGTATGATTAAAAAGAAAATAGGAGTCGATGGCAGGCCCGGGTAGTTTAAAAAAATAATAAAATAAGAGCTTCATTTACAGAAGGGTCGATGGCGGGACCTCGGGTCCCGATGGTGTCCCACTATCGACCTTCATCCACGTTTTCTTAAATATGAATAATTTTTTCAATATTAATGACATACTGATACCAAGAGAAATTAATCCACAGCATTCTAGCTATGTTTTGGTGTAAACTGATTTAGAAAACCTTTATTTTTAAAGTTATATAGCCAACAACCTTAGGGAGTCGATGGCTGGCAGATTACCTACAATCAGACATGAGGTAAAAGTAATAGGTAATACTAATAGATTACTCAGGGATTTTCCAACTAATAATAATAATAGATCATAATTTTTTGGTTGTGATAATAATACTAAGAGTAATAGAAGCCAAAGTAATAGATAATAGTCTATTACTTTTCTATTACAGTGGCACTTCATTAACTCGGTTGTCGAAAATTTTCTCAGTTACTGCTGTCATTCAACGTTTTCTTTGACAATGTAATAACAAAACCAACCATATCATGCTGAACTGAAAACTGAAAAACTGAACTAAATTTACTCTAAACTAAAATAAACGTGTCTGAACTAATATTGTGGAAATTTTACCTTCAATAAAGTAAAATTGATGAAGACGTAAAGTCTCTGAAATTGTAATGATTTGGTTGAAACAAATATTCGTTAACACACTGCTTCTAATTGCATTTAAACAGACAGATTCTTTTCAAATGAGTGAAGTACCCAACATATATTAGTAATAGATGAAAATAAAGTAATAGTAATAGAAGAAATCAAAAGTAGCAGTAATAGTAAGAGAGGCCCAGTAATAGACCCCATGTCTGCCTACAATATACAATATACATATATATATATATATATATATATTATATATATATATATATATATAGTGTGTGTGTGTGTCACTAAGATGATACAGAATAAGGGGTACCACATATAATAAAAACCCACTCTAATAGACAGAGTTTATTTCCACAACAGTTTCGATGCCCACTGGCATCTTCTTCGGGTGGAACCTTTTCATTTTCGTTTTTCTGTATCCACCCGAAGAGGATGCCAGTGGGCATCGAAACTGTTGTGGAAATAAACTCTGTCTATTAGAGTGGGTTTTTATCATCATATTTTGACCTTCAAGTAGAAAAAAGAAGTTTTTTGCATTTAAGGGGTACCACAAAAACTAAGCCCACAAATCAGGAATGTTGGAATGTCATCGGATGCAGATCACAGCACTAACATTAAAATTACAACAGTACTCGCAAGCCCATACAGAAAACGAGACTGCAAACAGAAACCAAGAGGACATTTAATGTCTAAGGGGTCATTCAAAAACCACGTGGTCCTTTTTTGGGTGATTTTCAAACCCGGCCCCCCCCTTGTGGTCATGTATCCAACGACTTAAACCCCCCTCCAAAACCACGTGGTCTTCTGATGTCACCCCAACCCCTTCTTAATCTTATGTAAATTAAAATGAAAATTAAAATAAAGCAAATAAAAAGTATGTCGACTTTGTGTTTGATGAACGTCAAAGATTCGAATCTTGTAGAATTTTCCGAATTAAAGATACACCGAATTTGGGTTTATAAACATTCGAGTCGTCTGCAATTTTCTGCAGTTTACGAACTATATATATACAATATTATAAACAGGATATTTTAATGCTTAGTACTGGTGACGTGGTTAAACGTCAAGTCCCCCCTCCCCCATGTGGCCCTTGGTGGTAAAATAAGGCCCCCCTCCCCCCTTTAAAGACCACGTGGTTTCTGAATGGCCCCAAGACCCAGGAAACGAAAAATGAAAACTAATGGTCACGACTACAATCCGTGAAACTACTACTCCCTGGAAAGAAGAGGCGAGCGTACATATGGAAAATACTCGCATGTCCCAAACTTCAAAAATGTAATGGAAACATTGGAATGAGAGAGGTTCGTAGGTTCTGTTGTCCCAACTGCGGTTGCAAAGGAAGATTCAAAATACTTGGCCCCTAACTGAAGAACCCCAAACACACCAACTGAGTAATTTCAAGAAACAACTGGAGAGAGAGAGAGAGAGAGAGTTACAAGGAAAAGAAGTACCTTAAAAGGCCTTGCGACCCATACCGAGGAGGTACCAATGGCAACGGGTGCCACGGAAAATTTTCTACACACTCAAATAGTGTGCAGGATTTGGTCTAACCTTTTCTTGAACTGATCCACAGAGGAACTGTTCACAACTTCTGAAGGTAACCTGTTCCATGTGTCACAGATCTTATACGTAAAGTAATTCCCACACAGTCATACACTAGTCCTAAACCGTTTCAAATCCAACTTCCAACCATTGTTGCGAGTTGGGTTATCATTTAAACTAAACATGCTTCTAAAATCGACATCGTTGAACCCGCGTAAGAGCTTCAAAAACTCGATCAGTTGACCGCGCAGCCTCCGAGTTACCAGCGAAAACAAGTTCAGGGCGCGTAACCGTCGATTGTAGCCCATATGCCTAACGGAAGGGATTAACTTTGTGGCCCTCGCCTGCACTCGCTCCAGCCTCTCAATATCTTTCCTGAGGGTGGGCGACCAGAACTGCACAGCATACTCCAGGTGCGGCCGAACCAGGGAATTGTACAGAGACAATCTCCTTGTTCCAAAACCGAAATTGCCTCCTGATATAACCCAACACCTTCTGGGCTCTCTTTCAACCTCTACGCACTGTTTGGTAAACTTAAGTCGCTGCTAATTAGCACACCCAAATCCTTTTCCAAATCAGTGGCCTCGATATTACTCTCCAACATCGAGTAGTCCGACTTGGTATTGGCATAGCCAATGTGCATCACTTTGCATTTACCCAAGTTAAATGGCATTTGCCATTTTTCGGACAACTCTCCTATCCTACCTAGGTCCGCACGCAATTGCTCGATCGCTTTGGGCGTCCCAACATTGGCCCCAAGCTTGGTGTCATCAGCGAATTTGGCGATCCGACTGACGATGCCACCGTCGATATCATTTATGTAAATGATAAACAACAGTGGCCCCAAAACGGAACCCTGAGGAACCCCACTAGTGACCGAGGCCCAACCCGAACTAACCCCCTTAATTACAACCCTCTGCCGCCTATTCCTCAGCCAGTTTCAATCCACCTACCTATTTCCCCACTGATACCCAGCGCACGCACTTTCGCCATTAGCCGGGCGGTGAGGTTACCTTATCAAAGGCTTTCTAAAAGTCGAGATAAAGTATATCAATCGCCCTACTCTTATCATACTCACCATGACGTGGAAAAACTCGAGCAAGTTGGTGAGACACGACCTATGCTGTCTAAACCCATGTTGGGAGTACACAAGCAGCTTGTAGGAATCCAAATGGTCAACGATCATATCTGCTATTATCCCCTCTAATAATTTACCTACAACTGAAGTGAGACTAATGGGACGATAGTTCCCTGGACTTTCGTGATCCCCTTTCTTAAAGATAGAGTCACATTGGCTTCCCTCCAGTCACCAGGCACCTGGCCCGTCTCCAACGATTTGTTGAAGACTGTAGCCAGGTGGGGAGCCACCTGGTCGCGCACTTCTCGCAACACGCTGGGGAGAAACTGGTCTGGCCCAGGAGCCTTAAACGCGCTCAGTTTGTCTACTATTCTATCGGATTTGACGGAGGGGGGGAGGGGAGAACATTGAAAGAGTTTCGGGCCCATATTCTCAGGGTATTTTCCATCCTCATTTTTATGGCACCCCGTCCCACCGCGGATGGGACAGTACAGTATCACTTCTAAGTATTTCCATACATATATTATCGCGTACTGCTGGCGGCGTCTTTCCAGAGAATAGAGTTTTCGGAAGTGCAGTCGCGACCATTAGTCTTTATCTCGCGTTTCCTTTATCTTAGACGTAAAAGTCGTTCGTGTACTTCCGTTCGCGATGCTTCTTTTTCCGTAGGATTGCCAGTATTGAACGATACTCAATTATTGGTAGAACTAAACTGAACTGTCGCGTAATTTAGTATGATGTTTACTTCTCCCGCCGTGGAAACTCTTCCACGTAATTCCCATTACTTTTCTAGCTGCCGTAATTTGGATATTATTGTAGCTTCTCCGATGACATCATTATTACTCCGAGAGCCCCGAATCGTGGGTTTAGTATCATCGGTTTGATTCGCAGTTTTGTACCCTTTATTCTATAGCGCGGCGTTATGACCATTTCTTATTAGTTGAAATTTTTCTTCGTTCAGTTTCATATTGTCTTCCGCCAACTTCAATAACGTTTCATTATTATTTCGTAATTTTTCTACGTCACGTATCTTTATCCCGCGGATGACGCACGGTCATTAATATCCGCATCAATGTTAGTGATCATTATTATTATTATGAAGCTGAACAGTCGCGTACAACCTGAAATGCATTTTGATCATTTCGTGGAACATTTTAATTCATTTTACACAAAATATTTCAAACCCATCAACTAAATTTCAGTACGGTACAATGAACATGCAACTTTTCAGGTAAGCGAGTTTACTGAACTTTAATACCTCAGCGCATTGTACACACTAGTGGTGGACCGGATATCAGTTTTTCAACATCTGCGGATCTTTAATTTCAATATCCGCGGATGCGGATATTTAGTTAATCTATCAATATAATATAGAATTATGATATATGAATTTTCAAATTTCGTGATATTACTATTATGGCAGGCAATGCATAAGAACTAAAATTAATTTTAATGTTTTCATTATGATAAAAAAATAACTCGAGAGTTTCAGCCACAGAAAATTGAATGAAACAAGTTTCATTCATTTTTCTGTGTTACCACGTATTTATATTTTGAGGTTTTTATGTTTGTTCATTAATAATTAATACTTTACATGAAAATGTGCATGACTGGGCCTTTAAGCTACTTTATAAGCTAATTTAATTGTAAATTGCATAATTTATTAGAGGTAAATCCGCAGTCAGAAGTGCGGATGCAGATATCCGGTCCACACTAGTACACATTTTATATATACAGTATCTGTATATATAAACCACAAATTGTTTCATATGGACAGAGATATGCATG